>JAZHYW010001685.1:0-82211 GCA_037355805.1 Ixodes ricinus | reverse complement strand
CTAACGTGATGGACACTCTGTCTCGCGGTTCATGCCGACGAAACGATCGGACGATCGTCGGGATACCGGGTAATTGCTACAGCCGAGCGCGGCACAGTTTACCATTGCTCTCGCTGTGCAGGGTCGA
Organism: Ixodes ricinus; assembly: GCA_037355805.1. Lineage (NCBI taxonomy): Eukaryota > Metazoa > Arthropoda > Arachnida > Ixodida > Ixodidae > Ixodes > Ixodes ricinus. The sequence continues at coordinate 82,084 of JAZHYW010001685.1, read as the reverse complement.
AGAGTCAACCACCAGCATGGTGGATACCGGTGTTCGACGTCATGGTGTGACGTACGTGCAATGCCTGAATACTGGGTGTTTATTTTTTTTTATTCTTGGAGATTTGTTTTCAAAGAAGCCGTGAAAGCTACACTTATGCGGTTTGTGCGAGTGAGTTATACGCCAGGGGGACATTATGTGGTGGCTAATCTTTGCAATAAGTCGGCTAAAAATTTGAAATTCACAACTTAATTTTTAAATTAGTGAAAATAGACATGTGGTTTCAATTTGAAACTTGCTGAGCGTCGTCCAAAACCCATAAATCTAATTTTTAGAAATAATTTGAGCGCGTGTGAAGTTCAGTAGTGCGCTGAAGTTTCCACTCGTGGACCAGGTACAAGGCCGTGGCTTGATAAGAGACGGAAAAATTGCGCGGGTGCCTGACCGAAACCGCTAGCCTTGTACCTGCTTCACGAGTGATAACTTCTCACGCGCTGAAAGTCTCTGAAAATGACTGATTTTGGATGACGTTCAGCAAATTTCTAATTGGAACCATATGTCTATTTTCACTAATTTAAAAATTAAGTAGACAATTTCAAATCATTATAGCCGACTTTATTCAAAGATTAGCCACCCACATAATGTCCCCCTGGGCGTATAACTCACTCGCACAAACCGCATAAGTGTAGCTTTCATGGCTTTTTTAAAAACAAATCTACAAGAATAAAAAAACACCCTATATATCAAGGTTGCCTTACCTGATTGGGACATATCTGCCCTGATATGGGAGGCAGATATACCCCTATCTGGAAGACCCAGATATGGATACATAAAAATACATAAATTGGGCAGATCTGGCTTGATAAGGCTTATATAAACTGATTTACTTGATATGGCCAGATCTGCCCAATTTTTTTATATAACCATATCTATTTTTTTATATAAGTCCAGATATGCCATTTTCGCAAGGGGTGTCCGGTCGTCTGCTGGTCTGCTCTCGAGCGCGCGCACGTTGGGCTAAATCGGTCTGGGACGCGAGGATCGCACGCTTACTTTTGGCTGACAGTGGTCCTGGTTTCGGAGCATGCTCCTCCCATCGTCTGAGATGACTTCGGTGTGTTGCAATCCTTCATTTCTTTTCTAGTAGGGAAATTGGCTGCGTATCGTCATGATTTATGGATTTCTAGGATGTTCAGAGCCAGCAAAGTGAGTTATTGTTATGATTTGGCGACCTCAGAAACAACCCCAGGGTCCCTTAAGGGTACAAACATAAAACACAAAAAACACAATTTTTAAGTTTTTTTTTTTTTTACAGATTGTGTTTCACTTTCTCTTCAAACACAGATTTAAAAATAAAAGAATGTGAAAGCTATAGAAATCCGGTCGGTGCAAGTGAGTTAGATGGCTAGGCGGACATTATGTTCAAAAGAGATTGCAACTAAAACATGACTAACTAACGGACATTCACTAATTACTTTTTAATAAGAGATTTTAGGGCACATGTTTATATTGAAGAGATGAAAACAGTAAATTTAAAAACTAGCTGATTTTCTTTTAAATCCTTGTTTGAGCACCCAGTTGAAGTTTTTATTGTCAAATTTTCTTCTGGAAATCTGTGGATACCGAAACCAAACGCAAGATGCCAGCCGGAAGAACAAACCTCGGTTTACGCTGGAGGGTCATGTGTTTTTCATTGATATCGCGCAGCAAAGCAAAGCAACTTGTCGTGGCCGATAAGCTGGCTTATCGCTTTGGTTCACCAGCCACAGAGCACCGACTGCAATCAGCTCTGGCGCTCTGTGACGCAAAACAGCGACGCAAATTCCGTCATTAACACCTGATCATCCCGCGTCAAACGAGGGTTCGTCCTTCCGGCGGGCATTGCGCGTTTGGTTTGGGTACCGACCGATTTCAAGAACAAAATAGGGCAATGAGTAACTCCACCTGCATGATCGATCGATGATTTTTATCTGAGTCAGCCCTTCAACACTGATTACCTCCATTTCTTCAATATAAACATATGCCCTAAAACGTCTAATTCAAAAAAGTAATTAGTGAATTTTTGTTAAATAGTCATCTTTTAGTTGCATTCTTACTTGAACATAATGTCCGCCTGGCCATATACACTCACTTGCACAGACCGCATTTTGAGGCTTTCGCGGCCTGTTTTTTTTTTTTATTTAATCTATATTTAAGGAAAAAAAAAACTGTATATTTTTATTTATAGCCGAGAACGGGCATGAAGTTTCTTTTGAAAGTTATCTGCAAAGCATCATTCGGTCGCAAAGTAAAATTGATATCTCCACCGCGGCTTTTTCGATCTCTCTGTAGAACGGAGAAAAAGCCGTTTTTGTTGCCATCTAGTTCTCGGATAAATCATTTCCGGTTCGTATTCTTCAGCACGTGGGTCCTAGATCATCTTTCAATGGCAACCCATGTTTTTCTTTCTAAAATCTTCGATTATTTTGCTACAATTTAAACGCGCTGCGCAAAAAAAAAAAATGTATTTGGCACATTTACGCTCGAACGAGAATCCTAAATACAAACTTCCGGGGAAGCGAAAACCAAAGTGATGACGCGCTGGACCGTTACGACTGGCTCAGTGACGCTAAGCTCTCTTATAATAGACGAACTAGAGTGTGAGCAGTTCCCAAAAAAGCAACGTGTTATAAAGAAATGATGGCCGCTATAACCGCTCAACTTAATAAAAATAAAAACTGAATTTAGCTGTTCTGTTAAGAGGGCGGGAGTCGTGTGAAGAACTATACGGTAAATCTATAAAAAAAATATATTTCTGTCTGCTATTGTGGATCTTTTTTTGCTGAATTCAGACGCCAAACAGGAAAGTTAGTATTTTTTTGCTGATTTTTTTTTGTTAATATATAACTTTCTTTTATATATGAATGAAAGAGTTTTGGAACTGGCCACGTTTTATATCGCTGATAAAATATATCTCTTCACAAAGTGGTCACAGGAAAACCAAATAATGCATCGTAAAGTATAAACAAACTTTGAAGGCAAGTCCTACTCTGTGAACAATAGGTCACCGACAATTCTTGGGGCCATTTCCTTCAGTCCATGGCCTTTCAAGTTTCTTCTTCTTGAAAGTAAAATACACAAATAAATATAAGAAAAAATTTTCACAAAACTCGCGTTTACCTCGTAAGCAAAAAAAAAAAAAGAAAGAAAGAAAGAAGAGAACAAAACGACATTTTTGAAGCAATCGTTGGTTTACGGAAGTTCGAATCATCTTTCACTTCCGATAGAACGCAAGATTTCTGACTGTACCGCTGTGCAAAAAGCCCCACTCAAACTTCACCAACCGACATCATCATTCACACGACGACTATATCCCCGTCCTCCTTTTTCACATTTTGTAGTCCCTCCCACTTCGATGACATCGCTTAACGAAAACAACAACAACAAAAAAAATGATTGTCTATAGTTTGTCAGGCCAGTGTCCGAGAACCCGGAGTGACAGCGAATCCAATATGGTTGCCGACGGTCGCATTCGAAAGATACGGCGACCAAACGCAAGCCGACAGAGAAGGAGCACGACACGGAAGCAGACAAACATTGCAACGCAGACAACCAAAGAGCCTGAAGCAGACAGAGATCTATTCGTCTTGCTTTGGCTACGGATTTGGATATATATACGAGACGCTGTGACTGGGCGACAAGATTTGGTGCCAATATTGTCCCTTTCCTTGTCCCATTTGTGCTTTTATTCAGAGAAAGAGACAAGCTGGAAGAAGGGAGAGACGATTAGGTTTCTTACTCGCTAAGGATTTGAGAGATAAAGAAACAACTGTCAAAGGAGTTACGCGAGATGCATGCCTAGACGCAGGGATGGAGCTGTTTTCTTGTTTTGTTTTTGTACAGGGAGGTGGCTTACGCTACCTAGCTTGTGTTTGCCAGCGTCATCCAGCAAAAAGGGTAAGATGACAAAATAAACCCAAATAACGCACATAAAAATATCGCTAGGACGAAAAAATAAGCAGAGACGCGCGTGCGAAAAAAAAAAGAAAAAAAGTTTACTTGATTACATTTTCCACAAATAGGTTTCGACGTCTTTGTGATTGGATCTGTCTCTGCTAGTTGGGATTGATCTATATCTTGATTCTTGTGTTTTTGTTTTCGTTTATTCGGCATCGCTGTCTAAAACCCAGCACCTTCCAGCGCCCATTCACATCCACTGCGAGCAAGGGTCCATCTTCAAGGCTGCCCCCTCTTTTATTAGCTTTGCACGTTCCCTCTTAGAGTGGACCCTACTCCTTTTATCCGTAGTGTCTCCTTGTTTCCAGCGAGGTCAGGCCTCTTTGTTTATCAGTGAATCACTAAAAACAAGAACAAAAAAACGAAGGTTTCCGCGAAGGCCGTTGTTTGTTCACACCCCTCGCGTCTGGTAAGTTGTCGATGCAATAGACCCTTTTCAAAAGTTCATCAAGCAACATTGGCGGTCGCCATTTTTTGGGGGGCACGAAGCGTCTGATTGGACTCGAGTCCTCGCCGAATGCTGACGCAGCGCTCGTGTCCAATAGATGGTCAGAACGCGCGCCCATACGATGGAGGTCTCGCCCAACTGGCGATGCCACTACTAGATAGCGCACCCTTTTGAAGGGGGTCAGTCGCAGTTTGGTAGGTGACCATTTTGCGCTGAATTGATCTGCGCTTTTTATCTTTGATGTAATCGAGATTTATGCCTTTTATTCGAAGAGGACCTTGTGGACCTTGAGCACTTTCGAGCCCACATAACTAAAATATGTAAATTTGGATTCATTTATATGTGACACAACACATAGTGACCACTATCACTTTTATACTACTATAGAATGAACCTTCAGCTAGGGGTCGAGATGGAGTCGTCCACGCTTTAGAGAAGCGTTACTCAATATTTTTAGACAAACCCCCAAGCAGGCACATAGCCAGGATTTTGTTTCGAAGGGGGGGGGGCGCCCATGACAAAATGCTGTATGAGGGGGAGGGGGAGAGGAAGTCCCAGCAAAATGGAAGATTTCGGGGGGGGGGGCCGGGCCCCGCCCCCCCCCCCTTGGCTACGTGCCTGCCCCCAAGACTGGGGAAAAGACGAAGGACAACACAACACAGTCTCATTGAGACCCTGTGTTGTGTTGTCTTTCGTTTTTTTCCCAGTCTCGGGGTTTGTCTAAAATTGTGTTAAACCTTCACCAGCTCGTCTGCGCCCTAACTTTATATTCGTCCACACAATATCTTTTCTGCCCTAAGAAAAATTACGTCGGTAAAAAAAATGAAATTATATATTTGCCAAAATATTAGCATTTAAGTTAATACGAGTGTGACACTTTCCACTCAGATTAATAATTTTGTGAACATAAAAGTCAGTCATAAGTACCACCTACAGTTCAGCGTGTACGCAGTGTCACTAAAGTTAAGAGTGGGCTGGAGAGTAGTACTTTTTTCTTCTTAAATAAAAACTGCTATCTTACAAAAAACACACGTGGGTAAAAAACTTTTTTAAGCCAGTCGTTTTACTATATTGATAAAAACAGATACGGTACCTACACCTGGGACTCGCAAGCCGTCTTCCTTTCCAAGATTGGTCGCATTCATGGTGGTCTTACCTATGTCTCTGTTGTAAATTCGCAGCTTTTCTGCACTCCACTAGACCTCGGGGTCACACTGCTTATACATCATACAAAAAAACAGTCTACAAACAGATTCGAACACGAGTCACCCCGAGATCTGTGCTTCGAATGCCCAACGAGTTGAAGGAGAAACTTGGCACGCGGCATTCGAGCCAAAAAATATCGCGGTGACTGATGTCCGCATAGTGTCTTTACTAAGATGTATACACGCAGCATGATTGCGACTTCAGATGGTCCCCATTCAACCACACAAAAATACTAACCGTCACTCCTCTGTTTAGAGCGCAGCTCTTAGGGCGCCCATTTCGGGCTTGAGCGGCGTCGGCGTCGGCGTCGGCGTAACCGCCAGGTCACGTGACCCCTTAGGCCACGTGACCCCCCTTAGGTCACGTGACCCCCCAGGCCATGTGACACCCCCCCCCCCCCCCCGAGGTAACGTGACCCCCGGCCACGTGAACTCCCTCCAAGGTCACGTGACTCCCGAGGTCACGTGACCCCGCCCCGAGATCACGTCGCTCCCCCCCCCCCCCCGAGGTCACGTGACCCCCCCCTCCGCGCCTTCCCCCCCCTCCTCAAGACCTGCGCTCTGATTCGGCGTTACAGGGAGTTGTCAACGGCTTTCATTCTTTTTTTACCCAGTTTCCTATCACTTCTTTATATATGACACTTTTAATGACTGAATAAGGAGGGGGGGGGGGGGCGGCTACCGATTATTGCATAGATTATGCAAATTATGCGTGGAGAAACTGAGAGAGAGGAGGAGTCGAGAGCGCGTGGGACCGTCAGAACGCCGAACTCTGGTTGGAACGATTAGGGGGTAGACCTAAAGCTAAAGCTGCATTTGCCTCCACTGCACTCTTCGAACGCGACAGAACAAGGAATGCCGGCTTTCGGCATTTGGCTCTCGTATTTGAACCCGTTCGACGAGTGCAGTAGAGGCAAAGGCAGCTCGCCTTGTGTGCAGCCTCTAATCATTCGAGCAGCAGCTTCGGGTTCTGACGTCCACACATGCATTCTCTCGTTCCTTCCTCTACCTCGGTTTCTCCACGTAATACTCGGCCCCATCACCCACGACGACAGCGTCCTCTGGGGATCCTTTCATCCATACTAGAGTTCCCCTTGATCCCTTACACATTTCTAATTTTTTTCTGATTTTTATCGCCTGCTCCAACCACTTCATCGTACGCGCGTTTTATGTCTTTCTACTTTGTCTCGCGTTCTTCCGGTGGTCGGATATCTGGACGTCATCTGGGAGATTGCAGTCTAGCCACAAAAATTAAAGCGTTATGTGTATTTGTTTTTGGGGATAGTTCTTTTTGTGACGCTTGTACTTTTTTTTTAGTATAGGAAGGGGAGGAGGGGCTATTGTCGCCTCAAAGAACGTATACTATATCTCAGTAAATATTAAAATTATAATCCAGGTATACGTACTTCAGGCAACTTTTGCATAAATAGATGAGGCTCTGTATCGTGAATAGATGTTTAGGGTGGCTACAATTAGAGCCCTAGGGACTCTAGAATCGCCGGACTCGAGGTTTGAGCTGAAACATTTGCCGATTGTGCAGGTCAGACTTCGGCGACAAAGAGCGCGGCGTCATCGACGCGAGAGTACAGTCGGCGGGACCCGTAAACTTCGCCCCAACCTTTGTGTTTGACGAGTCTATTCGCGGCTCCAGCAAAACGGACGCCACCAACCGGGAAAACCGGGAACCAGCCGGAACAGGTCGTTTTGCGCCCCTCCGCATCTCTGGTGGCTTTCGCGGACACGTGTTGTCGGCGCGGTGGCGAACAATGTAATTTGACGAAGGTCCGAAAATTTCCTAAGTTTGCTTCAGTGTTCATTAGTCTCGTGAAGCCTCAGTAAATTGTTTTCTTCCATCACGTGTTTGAAAGCCCGTTTACCACACGGTCGCGTGCTTTCGATTTCTTGGATGGGGAGGAATCACGAAAAAACGTTTTGATTTCTTGTCTGTTTCGAATCACATTCAAAGTGACGACTACTTGGTAACTGATAAGTGGTTTCTTTATACGGATGTAGAACAGTGGACTGAGGACGGCAGACGAGATGTTTCACTGGTGGAGAACACCAATGTTGCAGTCAAGTGAATGGGAAGGTTCGGTAGCTACTTTTCTTGCGTTTGAGTTTCTTGAGTCAAGTTCAATGCAGAGAGGTTCAGCGTGAATCTCCGATGAAGACTTTTTTCACTTTGTCCGCATTCGTCTCCGTGCTTCCGGCTAGAACCATTTGGCTGAGTTTAATTGTAGTATCTTTATGTCTGTCAAATATACTTTTATTCAGCAGTTCACTTAATAGCTAGTCAACTAAGCTCATATTTCATCCCGAAGAATATACTAGTATCGCTTTAGTGGAACATAGTACGTAATATAATACATAACCCGCATATTCGTCAAAATAACTTCTCGATTGCTACTAAAACCTAAATTGAAATACGAGTATCAGCTGCTTAGTGGGGCACCAGCGGGTTAACATGCTCCTTGGCTCAAGAGGCACTTGCTTAATTTTCGTAATTTTCCTGTAGCCTGTGTTGTTCACCGAGCAGACGACTGGAGCAGTTTCTTAAACGCGGATACGCACAAAAGCTCGATTTCCCGGACAGATAAGTGGCATGGTCGAGGCATGTGAGTTAGCTGAAAATTACTCTAGGTGGAACAATTCTGTAGTAATCGCCGCTTCTCTTAGCTGATCAAAACTGATTAGTGTCTATTACCGTCTCTCCGGAGCCCATAGTTTCGGTTTTGAACAAAATCTCCGAAACAAAAGTTTGACAAGAAGAAGAACAAAAAACAAAAAAAAACCGGGAAAACAAAATTATGCTCTGCAAGTTTATGTGCACCGGCTACACTTAACCGCCGCACTTGAAAAACCTATAATATTGGTCATTAAACAAAAGAAAGTCTGTTAAATTGAATGCGCCACCCGTTCAGGCGGCCCGGCCGAGCCGACGCGACCTGGACCCACTCGCCATGTTTGTTTGGTGGTGGCGCCCCCTATGGGTCGCTGGAGTCGCGAATACACTCTAAGAGACGCCTGAGCGTCTACTTACCCGCAAAACACTTGAAGAGCCAGTCTTTGGGATCGAGGAAATCAGATAAACGAACGATGAGGCGGAACATCTGTATAGACCTCAAAATTAAGTCTGCGCTGTGGCATTACGCAACGCAAGCATGACGCTTTGCATTGCGTAATGCCACAGCTCAGACTTAATCTTTAGGTCTAATGAGTGTTCCGCCTCATCATTCGCTCAGCTGATTTCGTAGATCACAGAGATTGATTCTTTGAGCGTTCTGCGGGTGAGTAGACGCGCAGGCATTTCTTATAAGTGTAGGGTTCCTGGTTACCACGCAATATCTTAGTTCGAAAAATTACGCAAGCTTGATCATGCAGCCGAAAATACGTCCCGCGCAAAACGCACACACTTAAGCTTTTTATCTTTTTTTTTCTTTTTTTTTTTAATAAAGGGGAGCGGTGGCCGAGTGGGCTAGCGCACACCAGCTCGGAGCACATGGAGCGTAAGCTCGCGTTGCAGAACCTAGGGATGCTGGGTTCAATCCTCACCCCTGCCCGTTTCGTTCTGAATGAGCATCCTACCGGTGCGCGGTCGTGTATCACTACTGCGTGGTGCACGTTAAAGACCCCAGGGTAGCAGTTGTACTGCACTGGCTAAGTTGCTCATGCTTAGAAACAAGTGGCCAGTGGAGGCAGACTAACTTCAGGCTGTATAAAGATACACGCAAACACAATTATATTTTTAATTTCATATTTATTTTAATCTATTTTGTATTGCGATTCTTTTTTAAAAATCCCTTTCCCCATTGCTTTCCCTTCCCTCTTCCTCCGCCTCCCAATCTGTCCCCTCCCCGTCCTACGGTGCCCCTCTTTCCCTTTCTAACTGCATCCCTCCCCCTCCTTCTCCCATCTCTCCCCTCGCTCCCCTTTTATCTACTTTTATCCCTCCACTCACCTCCTACAGTGCTTTCCCCGCTAAATTTAACAATGAAGCTGGAGTGGTGTAGGGGTCACGTGACGTGAAGTCACGACGTCACTTTCCCAGTTAAATTTAGCGGGGAAACTAGATTGTGTGACGTCCACGCCTGACTCTCCTTTCTGACGCTCATTCATGACGATTCTCTAATAGAAAACGACTCAGAGAACACATTTCGTGTTTTATCAGTCGTTTATTAGTTTTATGAGTTGTTTATGAGTTTTATGAAGCGAATTCTTATTTTCACCGATCTATTTCCATATGCATCACGTTCACCGAGAGCTCCTAAAGTGATCATTTAATATTTAAAGTGTTCTATCGCACCAACTCTCATTTGCGAAGCTCCGGGTCAGACCCCCGAAAGGTTTAACATTCTTAATTAACAATGACTCTGGTGAATTTTTCAGACGTACTTTGAGCCGTCTCTAGTTCAATCTCGGATTGGTTGGACTGCGGCAGAGCGATAAATAGATTGCCTGGGCGAGCGAGCAAATGCCGCGCATGGCAAACCGTGTTTTCGGGTTTTAGGTGAAAATGGATTTTGTTCGGGGCTACGCTAGTAACAGATTAAGCCTCAGGGATGTCAGTCCGACTGCTACTCTCCTCTTGAATGGTGAGTTTTAGATTGTGCAGTACTCAGATTTTTTTTCTTCATTGAGTGTTGTCTTGACGAACCCGTTTAATCAAGGAGTCCTACTTGAAAAAAGAACACAACCAAAACAACACACAATTTAGTTTACTTTCAGCTGTCCTTTCGGTGAATATTCTCAAAATCACTAATACTATTAATGCCCGAACTTTACGTTAAACTCAGTCGCAGCCAACATGCATAAAAAAGTTGGCGACTATTAAATACATAAAGTGGCCAACAACAAAACGCTGTATACCAAAACGAACTTACCTAATTAGGCAACCGGACAGAAAAAAATAAAGAGCCAGGTACTTCGAGAGTTTAAATGAGGCACTGAGACACGCACGCAAACCATTAGCACCGTTACACATGCCAAAAAAAACACCCGCTCGTTAATCGCGGTCGTTTCTCATTCACGTCCCGCTAACAATCCTGCGAACAAACCAGAGCGCACGCCGAAACTCCGTTGGCCCGGATCTCACACTCCTGTGGTGAGCGACGCACCAAACGACGACAACAACGAAAACAATAACATATAAACTCTAGATAGAACATGCCAGTGGCAAACCAGCTGAAACTGATCGTCAGGCGGGTCATGAGGGGTCTTCAGAACAGACAAGAAACCAACATCAAATAAGGGGAGAACCATGGCGTCTGGAAGCACCACTCCGTTTCAACTTTTGCGGAGTCCAAGTTCGTCTGCTACTCGCACATGGATTGCGATGATGTCGGAACGCCAAGCTCTTATTGGCTGACTGAAAATAAATAATAATAGTAAGTAGACCTCGAAGCATCTAGCATTAGGGTCTACCCACTATCCTTCCCATCAGAGCCAATCAGAGCTCAGCGTCGTTCTGACGTCACCGCGACTCCAGAAGCAGACGACTAGCTCTCCGCATAACGAGCAGACGTGTATGTCTCCGGGGGAATTCACTTCGCCAGTCCCTCACAGTCTCGTTTGCGCTCTAGGGTCACACGTGACCCATTACCGCGTCTTGTCAAAACCCGTTTTTTTTGGGGGGGGAGAGGCCGACTCAGAGTTCGGCAAAACGAGCGGCGCAGAGGGACGAAAGCGCACAACATTACAACGTCGGGAAAAGCTTTATTGATGAAGCCATCCACCAACGACGCGGGACCGGGAACAATTTATAACTATACCATCTTCGCCCCAAAGCGCCGCATAGTGCTTTTTTCGGGCGCTAAGTTCCATCCCAGGAAAATAAACAAAACAGATGAACGAACGAGTAAAAATGATACCGGCTACCGTAACCCGGCAAAGAGAAACAGTAACGTCGTAGCCCCGCGTTTTTTTCTTCCCCACGATCTGCGATTTTCTTGTTTCGTTTGTAACACTCCACGTGTTACTCGGTATTGACCTCCCGAAGATGCTAGCAAATATTAAAGGAGAGTAGAGTTTACCGAAACCTTACGGCTCTAGAGTGGTAAGTCGAATGTTTCCAACAAAGTTGCGTTCGTTACTTCTAGCTGCTTTCGCTATGACAGGGTATTTATGCTCACCAAGGTTTTTATTTGTATACGACAAACGAGAGCCCAACTACCCAGAACACAATTTGCGGATCGAAATTCGTTTTCTTTCCGCCCGAAAACCGCCGTATGAAAACTGGCCGGTTTGAGTCGCTTTCTCCTCTCTCTCTCATCTCCGTGGTCGCGTGCCGTGTTCGTTTTTTTTTAGGTTTAGACACAACCACCAAATATAATCAAAATCGTGGGTCATCGAAGGCACACACTCAATACTAAAAAAAGACAAAAAATATTACACCCATTTTTGGTGGCTCCTAAAAAACTGCAAATACGTTGACTAAAAAAAAAAAAGGAGTTGCACGGCCACGTGATTTTTGGTAACTTTCTCTCTATATTTCTTCTTCCTCCCCAGTCCGGTTTAGGTTTCGAGAGGTTGCGTTTTTTTACTTTATTAAATATACGTGACGTTGTAGCAATATATTGATTGGGTCGACTTCGGACAGCATAATGAATCGTCCGGCAAAAAAATAAATAAAAACCTTTGGGGGTGTTTGTGTCCCTCAAATGTTTTCTTTTGAAAATGAGAAAACGCTGAATCAAGCTGAGGCGCAAATCTTGCAATACGGAATATTTAGATGTGATAATCGGCGGGAGCTTTGAGCAGGACTTTTTATTAGTGATTATTTGTCAAGAATATCAACCATCATAATGTGAAGTGAACGAGGCTTGAGCGGCTATGTTAGGCTAAGCAGCTGTTAGGCATACCAGGCCTAGCAGCTGTGTTAGGTCCAGCATCAAAGTTTGCCCGAACATTTCTTTCGGGCCTAGCAGCTCGGTTCAGCATCAGTCTCTGAAAGTACTTCCACATAGCTGATACCGGACAAACCTAGAGTGGTAAAGGCCAACAAGAATATGCTCGAGCTCATAATCATAAAGCGACAACCGCCACAAAATTTTATAGAAGACGCAGATTTGTTTTTTTTTTGTTCTTTTCATGTTTCTCTTTGGTGATTGCGTCTTTGTTTTGGGGGTAGTCACGGCTTGTGGTTTGGGCGCCGTGGGACCCGGGAAGGCAGGGGCCAGCCTTTGGGGGAAAGCGCTTTATTCTGGTTCCAAGTCGTGCTTGAACCAGCTCCAGCCCACCGCGTTCCTTTCACTCCTCGTGCACCGTCTCGAGCCTCGGTCCTTTCGTCGTCACTTCGCCTTTTCTCGTCGCACCAATCAGCGCACTACCACGGGTAACCAAAATATAACAATCACAAAGCCCGGTAAGCCGTCGGCGACGGCGCGCGCTGAATCCTCTGCCTCGTGCATGCCACATGCGTGACAGGCAGTGGCGGATCCAAGGGGGGGGCGACGGGGCAGCCGCCCCCCAAACGAAGTCGACCCCCCCCTCCCCCTTCTCGGAGGGCAATTTGACATGGATGGACCCGCCGGTGCACAAGAAAGAATGGGTCCGCCCCCCAAAACGGAGTTCTGGATCCGCCCCGGTGACAGGGGTGTTTCTGTTTGATATGGGCGACTTGGAGTTTAAGGGATGTCGTACGACGACATGACTAAAGATTGGAAATCTGAAAATAGGAATGGGAAGGAGAAAGAAGAGGCTCGAGGTACACTTAAAGGCCGACGAACATCATCGTTTTTCTGCAGGGAAGATAATCCTTTTAGCGGTCCCCTCTCCTAAGCTGTGAGGGGAGCCAAGTTGGGGCAAGGTGAAACGTGGAGAGGATATGGAAAGAAAGGTGCGGGCAAAGTGGAAAGCGCGAAGCGTACGGCGGCCTTTAAGCAGTTTTGTATGAGTTGTGACTGTAAAAGCTTGAATGCCGTTCTTGCGCGCGTCCTCGTGAAGTTGCCGTGCCTCCCTGACATTGGCCGTGTCGGCGGCACAGAATCGGCTGCAGGAATCGGCTGGGGCCCTCGGGTAGCCAAGCCGCCGCACAAGCGCGTCAGCCGATTCCTGCAGCCGGCGCACTGGCGGCGTGGGCACGCAGCGCCATGGGGTGGCGCTAATTGAAACTGACGCGCGGTGGCCTCCTTTGGCTTCATTTACTTGCCGCTTCGAGTGGCTTTTGGCGGTTTCAATGCTGGGATGCCTCTGATCGCGGCTTCAGGAATTTATCTGCCGTGTGGCGCGGCTGATAACGTCGGCTCGCTCCTTGGCACAGTTAATGATTTCGTATTAAAACTGCGTTTCGACGTGATGGTGATGATTTAGAAATAAACGTTTCTTAATATTGTGACGAAGAAGAAGATGCGGCAAGACTATGCCGACGGTGGAAGAAGAAGACGATGCCGACGGGGCACGCTCTGAAGGACTAACCACCATATCTGTATTTCTTATTCCCTTCACTGTATAGTAAATCATTTTCATTATCACTGTAACATTTTGGTGGAGGTGGACACCATCCCCTACCTCTCCGCTGCCCACGGTGGAGCTCCGGAACCGCCAGCTTCCTCCTCCGGAAGCCGAGACCTCCATAGACAGAACATCTACTGACAGGCACCCACCCGATCGAGCACCTCCCCGACCACCGGATATTACTACCGACACCTGCTCGCCTGCGGACAGTGAACCCCTACAAGACCCTCACCCGCAAGCTCACATGTCTCGTGATACCACAACTAGAGACGCCGGTCAAACCTCTCAAGCCCCTCCCTTGGTCCTCTCCAAACCCCGTGACCCAGGCAACTTCACTGGATCCGGTGAACAGGATGTTGAAGAATGGCTTCTGCTCTACGAGCGGATCAGCCAGCATAACAGATGGGATCCAACTATTATGCTTGCCAACGTTATATTTTACCTCAAAGACACTGCCCGCACATGGTTTCTCACACATGAGGAAACAATCACATCATGGGACATGTGCAAAGAGCAACTCCAGCATCTCTTTGGCGACCCCACTGGTCGCAAGCTTTCCGCTAAACGCAAGCTCGCTTCACGTGTGCAGTCACCTACGGAGTCGTACATGACGTATATACAGGACATCCTGTCCCTTTGCCAGAAAGCGGACCCCAACATGCCCGACTCGGAAAGGCTCCCCCATGTCCTGAAAGGTATCGCGGACGACGCATTCCAGCTCCTCGTCTTCAAAGACTGCACAACAATGGAGGAAGTTGTCAAAGAGTGTCGACGCTTTGAAGAAGCAAAAAACGACGAATCACCGCAAATTTTGTGCGCCTCCCCAACACGACACCAACATCCACATGTGAAGACACCAGCCTTCAATCGGACCACATAGCAAAACTCATCCGCCGAGAACTTGAAGCCATGTTCCCTGCTAACTCTTTCACCCGGCCTACTGAACAACAAGAACCGGTCCTTCCGGTCTCTGCCGTCCAAGCAGTCATAAGACAAGAAATCAACCGGCTTCATGTTCCAACATACCCACCTGGACGTCGGACTTCTTTCACACGGTCGGATTATGACTCCCCTCCCTTCAACACTTCATCAAACCGGCGTGACCCCGCAGCATGGAGGACACCTGACAACAGACCTATATGTTTTCAATGCAAC
Source organism: Ixodes ricinus (assembly GCA_037355805.1). NCBI lineage: Eukaryota > Metazoa > Arthropoda > Arachnida > Ixodida > Ixodidae > Ixodes > Ixodes ricinus. Next base: position 66,850 of record JAZHYW010001685.1, on the reverse strand, counting down.
GCCGTCGGACACATTGCACGATACTGCCGCACCCAGTGGAACAACCGCCCACGCACATTCGCATCGAACAGTTATCGGTCCTCGTTTGGTCACCAGTTTTATGCACCTCCCCGCCCCAATCCTCAAGATGACGGACAGTCCACCACTCCTCCTAGATACAACCGCTCGCCATCTCCGCGTCGCCGTCAATCATTGTCCCCAACCCCCCGCCGCCCCATCTCCCCGGCCCATGTCCCCCGTCAATCGGAAAACTAAGCAATGCAGCTTCGAGAGGTGAAGCTGCTCAAGGACCATTGGTAACAAATCCTCTTCGACAACGTTCACTTACCCCTCATAATCAGATTTTTGTTACAATCGACAATGTTGGAACAACAGCCCTCGTCGATACTGGCGCTGCTATTTCCGTTATGAGGGAGGATCTGAGACGTCAGCTACGCAAGGTCTTAACGCCACCGGATTCCACGTCACTACGGGGTGCAGACGGTTGTCTAATTCCTTCTCTTGGCATGTGCAGTGCACGTATTGCTCTGAAAAATAAGACCACGTCCGTCCTTTTTACTGTCATTCCGAATTGCCCTCATGCATTGATCCTTGGATGGGACTTCCTATCCGCCCACAACGCCCTTATTGATTGTGCAATGAGAGAAATTGAACTCAATGTTTCCGCTTCGAACGAACCCCAGGACCCCGTCATTTGCAAACTATGTTCTATGGAAACTTGCCGCATCCCACCATTGAAAGCAGTCCCCATCAAGGTGTCACCTGAAAGCCCTACAGCCGATGGCGACTACGTCGTGTCTCCAAACATGGACATTTTTTTCGCCAAGCAACTTAGTATTGCACATTCAATTGTTTCTATCGTTGATGATTTCACTTCCCTCTGGGTGGTCAATCTTGGGCATAGCCCACAACTACTACCCAGAGGAACTTCTCTAGCCGTCACATCGCCGTTGTCTGAAGAAACACTATCGGTTATTACCGACAACGGCCGACCAACTCCAAGTTCAAGTCCGCCGTTGACCTCTGATCTCGTTCAACTGACCAACATGATTGATTCTGCGTTAGACGGGACGCAAAAACAACAGCTACAGAGCCTTCTCTCGAAATATCACAAAATCTTCGACTTGCCAGCCCATCCTCTTGGCCGATTATCCACCACCAAACACCGCATCGACACCGGGACCCACCCACCTTTACACCACAGGCCTTATCGAGTTTCGGTAAGTGAACGTCGCATAATACAAACCGAGGTGGACAAAATGCTTTCGCAAGACATCATACAGCTCTCTTCTAGTCCATGGTCCTCTCCTGTGGTTTTGGTTAAAAAGAAAGATGGGTCCTGGCGTTTTTGCGTCGATTACCGTAGGCTGAACAAGATAACCAAGAAAGATGTGTACCCCTTGCCTCGCATTGATGACACCCTGGACTGCCTACACGGTGCCAAGTACTTTTCTTCTATCGACCTTCGGTCAGGGTATTGGCAAATTAGTGTGGACGACAACGACAGGGAAAAGACAGCTTTCATTACTCCAGACGGCCTCTATGAATTTAAAGTCATGCCGTTCGGTCTGTGTAATGCCCCCGCTACTTTTGAGCGAATGATGGACCGCCTTTTAAAAGGTTTGCGGTGGACAACCTGCCTGTGCTACTTGGACGACGTTATTATATTTTCCAGCTCGTTCTCATCCCATCTTGCACGCTTGGATCAAGTCTTGAGCCTCTTCAAAGAAGCAGGTCTCCAACTAAATTCCTCGAAGTGTCAATTCGGCAGCTCCCAGATAAAGGTTTTAGGTCACTTGGTTGACATGCATGGAGTTCGACCAGACCCTGACAAGATAAAAGCTGTCCAACAATTTCCGACACCTCAATCACCAAAAGATGTCCGGAGTTTTCTTGGGCTGTGCTCCTACTTTCGACGCTTTATTCACCAATTCGCTCAAATTGCTCGTCCCCTGACAAACCTCCTCAAGAAAAACCAGCCCTTCTCCTGGCAACCGGAACAAGAAGCTGCTTTCACTCGTTTGAAGGAAGCCTTAACGTCTAATCCTGTTTTAGGACATTTTGACGACTCTGCACCTACTGAATTGCGCACGGACGCCAGCGGTCATGGAATTGGCGCTATTCTAGCTCAACACCAATCTGGAGAGGAATGTGTAATAGCCTACGCCAGTCGCACACTTTCCCCAGCCGAACAAAACTACACAATAACCGAACGGGAGTGTCTAGCTGTTGTATGGTCCATTACGAAATTTCGTCCTTACTTATTTGGCAGACAATTTTCTGTTATCACAGACCACCACGCCCTTTGCTGGCTTTCCTCTTTAAGAGACCCAATCGGCCGACTTGGACGCTGGGCTCTCCGTCTTCAGGAGTACGATTTTAAAGTCATATACAAATCTGGAAGACTCCACCAAGATGCCGACTGTTTGTCTCGACACCCTGTCGACCCTATTGACCAAACAGCCGACGATACCGACTTGCCCGTACTTCATATTTCAACTTTTATGAACATCGCAGAAGAACAGCATCGTGACACAGCTCTACAGACCATCATTGACAAAGTCACTTCAGATTCGACTCACCCCTCCTCTAGGCTTTACACGGTTCACAATGGCATTCTTTACCGACACAATTTTCGACAACATGGTCCGTCTTTACTTTTGGTAATCCCCAAACACCTTCAACATACAGTCCTAGACGAATTGCACGATGCCCCAACCGCCGGTCATTTGGGTGTCGTTCGCACCTACGCAAGGGTCAAGCATCGTTTCTACTGGCCCGATATGTACAGAAGCATTAAGCGTTACGTTTCCTCCTGCGATTCCTGCCAGCGCCGCAAGACCCCACAATCCCGGCCCGCTGGTCTCCTGCAGCCCCTGCGTCCCACAGTCTGCCCATTCGACCGCGTAGGAGTGGACCTTCTTGGTCCGTTTCCGTCCTCCTCCACTGGAAACCGCTGGATAGCCGTGGCCGTTGATTACGCAACACGCTACGCCATAACAAGGCCGATTTTGACTAGTACGGCGGTAGACGTTGCGCAATTTATTTTAGAAGACCTGATTCTCAAGCACGGCGCACCTCGAGAACTTCTGTCCGACCGTGGGCGCCCTTTTATGTCACAACTCGTCGCCGAAATTCTACAGCTATGTGCCATCGTCCACCGAAAAACGACGGCCTATCACCCACAGACGAACGGGCTGGTGGAACGCCTCAACCGGACACTTTCTGATATGCTGTCGATGTATATCTCGGCTGACCATCGCAACTGGGACACAGTTCTTCCTTATGTTACATTTGCGTACAACTCCTCCCGTCACGACACAACCGGTTTTTCACCATTTTACCTACTATTCTACCGCGAGCCCAACCTTATGATTGACACCCTTCTTCCACTGCAAACCAACGCTCCACTTACAGATCACACCTCCGAAGCCATATGCCGCGCCGAACAGGCACGTCAACTAGCACGGCTTCGAACACTTGATTCACAGCAACGACAGTGCGCCCGCTACGACCACCTGCATAGAGTAGTTTCCTATTTGCCGGGCGACCTTGTTCTGGTATGGACGCCTCAACGACGTGTTGGTCTCGCTCAGAAAATGTTTCCGCGCTACACCGGGCCCTATCGCGTCGTCGCACGAGCGAGTGACGTTACCTATGTGGTGGAACCTTTACAACTCTCTCGCGATACACGCCGCACTCAAGCCGACACCGTCCACGTTGTGCGACTCAAACCGTATATAGTTCCAGCTAACGGCGAGACGCCGTTTTCGTCCGGAGGGGGATAATGTGACGAAGAAGAAGATGCGGCAAGACTATGCCGACGGTGGAAGAAGAAGACGATGCCGACGGGGCACGCTCTGAAGGACTAACCACCATATCTGTATTTCTTATTCCCTTCACTGTATAGTAAATCATTTTCATTATCACTGTAACAATATTATTGCTTGCAGCGGGGCACTCTATGAAATAAAATGAAATAAATATGAAATAAATAAATATGAATAAATATGAAATAAATAAAATCATCATGGTGACAGTGTTTTTTTACTAAGGTAGTAACTATAAAGGCAGGAAATATAAAATAAAATGACTGTATCCAAGACTGTGCCTTTAGTATTTTCGTTTTTAAGACTGCATTCTTCATTTTACTGAAGTGGTATAAACGCGATTCTAATGTAGTCGGCAATGAATTGGCTCTTGAATGTAGCAAAATTGAATTTGAAAATTTGTTGTATTTCTCATAGTGCACGTAATATTATTTATAAAAATAAACAAAAAAAACAACAATATTATGATGTAAAATACTTGTCTCCAGATAATCCCTTCCTTAATCAAAGTGTTTTAAAATACTTTGGATAAACATCCCGCGTATGACCGATATCGCTTCATAACCCCTTTAAATCAACCATGATGTGTAGCTGAGCACAGTCAAGAAACACCCAAACTCAGAAATGATTTCTTCAGCCGCGTCTGTAGAGGCAAAGAGATTTGTTGATATTTTCCGACAACAAGCGAACTCCTTTGATTGTTCACAACAGTTTCTGCTGCGCTAAAGGGACACTCGTGCGGCGTTGAAGTGGTCGGGACGCGTATAACCTTCTCCCCCCCCTTATATGGAGTTACAAATCTCACCTCTACGGTTTACTTTAGGTCAAAATGTCACCTAATGTTTGCCTTCATATAGGTGTACCCATCCCTGTCTCCGTGGTGAAAGCGTTGGATTTTTGCTTCTTAGAGCGCAGCTCTTAGGCGCCTGTTTCCACGTTTCGCGGCGTCAGCGTCGGCGTAACCACCCGCTAATTTTAGCGGGAAATTGAATTGGTGTTGAGGTCACGTGACGTCTATTCTCCCGCTAAATCTAGCGGAAAAAATGAATTTCTTCATGGGTGACGTGACACGAAGTATGTGACGTCATTTTCTCCGCTAAATTTAGCGGCGAAACTGAATTAGAGTTCAGATCACGGGACGTTAATTTCCCCACTAAATTTAGCGGGGAGCTTAACCCGCTAAATCTAGTCGGGAAATGTTTTCGCTAAATTTAGCGGGGAAATTTTCCAGCTATATTTAGCGCGGAAGTTTCCCGCTACGTTTAGCGGGTTAAGGAAGAGGAGGGAGGGGGGTACGTAGGGGCATACCCTTCCCTCCGTACCCTCCCTCTCCCTCCTTAAGAGCTGCACTCAAATTTCGCATTACAGAGATTTGTAAACTTCTTTCATTTTTTTTTTTGCCGAATTCGAACCGATTATCCGGTTAAAAAAGTAATCGTAACTAAATTCATTACTCGATTAATCGGCAGGTTAATCGATCAAATGCGACAGCCCTGAGAAACACATCATCTTTGATTTTTCAGACATCATTTCGGAGAACATCTCTATCAAGCATCATAATTAAACGCCAATCATTGCAAGCAATAGAAGCTTCATCAAAAGAAAAGAAAAAAAAAGGGTGTATCATTTTGAAATAGCTGATTTTTCGCACAGACGTTTCGACCCGAAAGGGGACTTTATAGATAATCCTATCCAGATCTGCGCACCCGACCGTGAAGTCAACGGATATCCTCAATCAACCTACTCGAGTCGGTGCAGGTTTTGAGAGACATCCGCAAGTGAAAGAATTTGCCAAGTCGGCTAGATTCAATTTATATTAAATTATCCGGTCGTTCTCAAAGCTAGTTAAGGCCCGTTCACACTCTTGCGACCGAGTAAGACCGAGAGAGACCAGACCGGGTTTTAAGCCTCTTACGACGTCTTAGGACCAGCTCCGCTGCAGCGCATCCGGTCCTAAGACGTCGCAAGAGGCTTAAAACCGGTCTGGTCTCCTCGGTCGTACTCGGTCGCAAGAGTGTGAACGGGCCTTTAGAGTGAATTGTGTCACGGACAATCCAAACTTGGAGGGTCCTCGCCGCGTTCAATGGATAACACTTGTCTGTCCGCCGTTAACGAGTACATTTCGGATAATCACAGCAGCCATTAGCGCCCGTACTTTGGGGGAAAGGATCCATTGAATTCGCATCAAAGGCGATCGGGTGAAAAGCAAAGATTTATTTTCACATTTTGTACCTTGAAGAACATGACTCAAGTGTAGCGGCACGATCCTTTATTCATTGAGCTTAGCTTGAGGCTTTTAAAATGAATTTTCACTTATATTTTTAACTGAAAGTATGCGGAAAACGTGCCGTCGCTAATGAGAGGATCGAATAGAACGTTAAACAATGATTTTACAACTGCTAGCTATGGTTACATCACCAAAAGACTTGAAGCAAATTAAAAACACACACAAAAAAAAAACACGTCGTGTTCCCAAAACATTTATCAGGAATAGTTTCTTTTTCCCTCGCGCTACTTCTTTTTTTTTTTTTTCTATGGGAGCTTTTTGGAGCAGCATAGTAAAACTATAGACACGGAAACAAAAATGACGTACACAACACCGTCTCTGTTGTGTACGTCCTTTCTGTTTCCGTGTCTTTTATTATGTTGCCAAATAGTCACCAGCTCACCTGCGCCCTCAATCTTCTTTCAGTATTTTGGAGGTTCACATTTGTCTTTCAGTTTTAATTTTCGTTCCCTGAACTCTACATAAAGAATTGTTTCTTGACAAAGAAGGAACTGCTTAGAAGCGGTTGCATAGATAAGGACTCAAAATGCCCAAGAAAAAACAATGACACTACACCCAATAGCGATGCTCTGTGACACGGCGGGACCCATGTAAGTCCTTGCTGTCCAGCCTTTACAACCGTCAGCTTTAGCTTTGACGGTCGCTTTAGATCTGCTTGGTACTGTCCTTCGATGTCGTGAACCTCTTTGGAAACAATTCCAAGTGAACTTTAGTCGAGCATTCGCAGAACTTTCTTCTTCTTGCGGACGGGGCATAAGAGTCGTCAAGCGCTCCAATACACGTAAGCTGCGTTGGTACGCGTGGCGCACGCCTGAAGGCATAAAATTGACTTCGCAAATATACCTTATCTCAACCCAAACTCTAAAGTTGTGCACAGCGTTAGAAAATCAGTTTACGTCGGAGGTATGCTCTATGATTAAAAAATACTATGAAACCAATATACATATATATATATACACAGACGGGAAGCAAGAAAAAAAAAGCTGTCTTTTTGTGTGTGCCCCTTGTCTCTGATACCTTATTTTGTTATAATCTCATATAATTATATTGCCTGTGCGCTCATTTATAGTTAAGCCAGTCTGAGCTATGCGCGATGAAATCACTCGCTAAACCTCAAAAGTAAATCGACCTCGCTTCTCTTCGCTTTAAGTTCATTTATTTTGTTTGTGTGGAGTCTCTAAAGGCCCGTTCACACACTCGCGTTTCACTACGACCGGCTTTTGAACCTCTTGCGACGGCTTAAGACCGGCTTTGCGGCAATTAAGCCGGCCTTGTCTCAGCCAGTTGTAGTCAAACGCAAGAGCGTGAACGGGCCTTAAGTCATGAAAACATTTCGTTAGTCTTCCAGCGCCCGCGGCCCCAAACAAGTATATTCATAACGCGTTGAAATTTTAGACGCGTATCGCTTTTTAACACAGAACGCGTGACATGGCTTGCACCTAACCGTTTCTATCTTCCCACTCCAGAGACGGAAGCCATCGCACTAGTATACTGCGCCGGCGGTCGGCTGGAACTCGTGTGCAATCACTGATCAAACACGAAGGCCGACGCAGCGCTCGAGTCCTCACAAATTAGACACGAGTCGGCGCCGAAAGCGCGTGACTCAAAACTGGTGCCATATCTGCGACCCGCGCTGGCCTCCGGCAGGTGGCGGCATACAGAAAATCAAGCGCTACGGCTTTGTTAAGGACTTTATTTCCGTTACGTCGACTGCGCTCCAAATCTTGCTCGAGTAGAAACGAGTTACTCCCGCGGATCAAATCACGTGATCAAACCTAGAGCGACGCCAGGCGGTTAATAACTGAGGGAGAGAAGGAGCTCGGTTCTCTGGCTTCCCCGCGAGGTCTCGGCTCCCCCTCTGTCTCAGTTTCTACCCGTATACTCACAGTAGGCGCTAAAAGAGTGAGCTCCGGGATTTCAACGCCCCTGCTAAGCGCATGCGTTTTCTCTTTCTTTCCTATTTTTTTCTTCGGTACGCTTTCTGGGTTTGGCCGCACACGAGCGAGCCGCGCCACGTCGTAACACTTTCATCTTCTCCGTCTCTGTGCGTCTTGTTTACGGAGTCGCCGCTGCGGCAGAAACGGTACAACACCGCAATAGCGTCTATATCTCGGCGCTACATCACATTCTGCGTTTCTACTGCCTCTTTTTCAACGATAGTGCGTGAAAAGGACTTTTTTTTTTTTTTCCTCTTCGGGCGGTCCGAGATTTTTAATCCGTGCCATCTTCCCGAGCGTTTCATATTTCACGCCTGTTGTTCTTCCGGTTTGCCATAAGTTCTGGTTACTCCTCACGAATGTCTCGCGTCATCTTCCATGGCGCCGTAGAAGCCGCGCGTAGGAACAAAGAAACATTAAAGGAAACGCTTAAGAGCTCGTAAGCTTCGTCGCGTAGCCGGGAAACTTGAAGTCACGGCAGTTTCCAAGCAGTTTACGTTCGGGGGTCATCGTTCATAGTTTAACACATGCTGGCATAAAGGTCGTACCGTGCTTGAATATGCAACGCGAATGGCCTAAATTTAGTACTTGCCGTAACGCGGTGCCTGCACTAAAGCTGCTTCGCGATGCCGATGCGACGTAGTAGAGCAGCGTATTTCCAAGCACGGATATTATAAGTAATAGCCGTGCCTACTCCCTAATTATTTGCACACTCGAGCCAACGGGAGGGTCTTCTCTCTAGATACATTTGTGTTACGGCAGCTGCGTTATTTTTCATTCCTTGCTCTCTGTCCCAACACCAAAAAAACGAGTACGCTTCTAAACGCCTAATCGCTTACAACTTTCTTTTTTACTATGTAACTCAAAGATCTTGGTTTGTCTAGAACGACCAAACTCTGGAGCATGTTATTCAAACTGTCTCTTGACTAAGTGTTACTTTACTAACTGTCGCTTGTCAAAGTTGTGAGCGCAAATAATGGCAGGTGAACTCATGTTCCACGAGGTGTCGTAGGATGAATTGCTCCTGGACAAGCTGTGGCTCTACGAGATGTTGCTCGATCAACCGTTGTTCTACCACCTGTTGCTGTACCAACTGCTGCTCGACCAACTGTTAATCGACTAGCTGTTCATCGTAGAACTGATGCTCAACGAATTGTTGCGTGACAAACTGTTGTTTCTCCTCGCGAACTCTCATGAATTAAATGTTGTCAAAATATTTTCGTTTTATGCCTTCAACGTACACTAAATATTATTGCTGATCCGTAAGTTGTTTTTTATTCAGTAGTCTGACAAATCCAGAGTTTTGACGGTGGACAAATCGTAACTGGGTCTTTATCATCCGCTTCATCTGGTGGAGCATTGCTGCTAAAAATAGTCTTGAAAGTAAAGCATTACAAGCAACGACGTTACTGATAACGCGTTAGTTTTTCCAGCCAGGCACTAACCTACTCGTTAGATTTCTACATGACTAAATAGTAAAGTATTTTCGTTACCCATATAAAAAAATGGTCACATGTCTCATCTCTCACTCGTTTTTACACAGTTTGTCAGTTTTAATAACGGTAGTGAAGTCGTATGGGTGAATACATTTATTAGACACTATTTAATTTCACCTGCTACATTTCAGTGGTGTCCCTTTGAGATATAGGCACTTCGTTCACGCTACAATATACTGTGTATTCCCTGGTGGCGATCCAAGAACACAAAGTGAGTGAACATAAACGTCTTGCATCCCTACACCAGTTGACGTAGTGCTACGAGGAAAAATAATTTACAGGGAGCTCTCGAGAAACAAGACCCGTGTTTTTCGGCCCGGGTAAATCAACTATACATCACAAAAAGCTCGAAATTCGCAAGAGTGTGACTCTGGGGGTGTGGACAGAACGCGAAAGTTTAAAAACATGACGTTACCTGGATCAAAATTTAACTGTAAAAGATGAAACTTCTCTATGAGGATGATTGTGAGATTTATACCAGAGCCAACGTCCATTTAAGCATGATATTGTCAGAACAAAATTCGACATTGTAGACGCTTGTGAGATTTATTCCAGAGGAAAACACTTGCCCGCAAGAAAGAAGAATTTGTTTTCTTTTTAGCTGACACGTTTTTCTTGTTTTGTTTTTTCACTCAAATAAACGCCACAGGCCTCCACAATGTCATTTACCGTTCTGACAATATTAAATTAAAGTGGACGTCGGCTAATAAATAAATTTTGTTTTTCTCAATTATCTTTCGATCCAGGGAACATTATATTCTCAAACTTTCGCGTCCTATCCCAACCGCAAGCGTCGGATTCTCCTAAAGTGTGAGATTTCTGCGATGCATAGTTTATGTAACCGGGCCGAAAAACACGGTTTCCCTTTCACAAGAACTCCCTGTATTCATTACGGCAAAATATTGCGTTATAAAAGAAAAGCGTGCAGTAGTAGCAGTAATGGGCGTAGCCGTGATTAACAGATCCGACTAAAAAAGGAAAAAACAGCTCAACCAATGACAGAGGCTCTAGAAGAGGATAAAAATAACTCAACTCAAAGTTTTATTAGACACATGACAGACTGTTTTTGCAGGAAGTAAAACATAGTCTACTGCCGGAAATTGTCGGGCCTTGCGAGGAAAAGAGAGAGAAGTTGGAAGAGGAAAGAAAGAATGAAATAGAAGAGGAAAGAACAGAAGGAAGTTGGCAGGAGTGGGTAAACAGTCATCCTGGTGGAAGAGAAACTCATCGTCCGGAGGGAGTGGTCCCGATTTCCTCGCCTTCCCTATCGTTCGGCGGCGGCGGCGACAAGCACGCGGAACAGTGTGACCGGGAAGTGACAATTCCCGCCTGACTTGGAACTGGCTCGGCTTGGCTTGGCTCGGAAGATTGGATTACTCCATTTCGACCTGGCGCCGCGTCGTTACGAGCGTTTGGGCCGTTGAAATATCTCTCAGAGTTGGCGGAAGTTTATTTGGCCGTCTTGGCCCCAATTATCCCCTCTAGGAGCCGAGGGTGCCCAGGCTTCAGTGCGTTCTTCCCGTTTTTTAAAGCGCAGGGTTGCTTGCTGGCCTAGGTGCCGGAGGCTAGAAGTTGGTGAGTGCAATAACCAATATGACACCTCAAAAAAGCAAACAACCCGAATACAAGAAACAAACACGACTCAGCGGTTTTTCGTTGTTGTAATGAATGAACTTGCAATATGAACAGCACGACGGATCAATAGTGGTCCGTACTCGATTATAGTCCGTACTCGAGTTGTACAGAAATAAAGAACAGACTTGGTTGGGACCTTCTTAAACTTGGAATTCTCGAACCAGACCATGTATCTTTAAGGCGGAATCATTCTAAGACGGCGGCAGAGTATCGTTATCGTACTGACTGTTTTTGTTATTCATATTTTTGTTCAAACCGCCCGGGAGTTGAATGCCCTTCCGGAAGAACTCATAGCTGCTATCAATAATGGCGTCTTTTATGACAGACTGCAGAGAAGCGTGCTTGAGTGAAAATGTAGTACTTATATTCGACTGCATTACTGAAAATGTCTTTTAAATGCGTTTTTCTTTTGTTCCCCCTGCATAATGCCTAACGGCACAGCAGGTATTTGTAGATTACAAGGCGGAATGTACAACGAGCCTGAATGTCCAACGAGACGGAAGATCCAATAATGGATATTCAGGCACATTGGACATTCAGGTACGTTGGACATTCCGTCTAGGTAGGATCTTTCGTCTCGTTGGACACTCAGGCACGTTGGACATTCCGTCTCGCCTGTCACGTGATAGAATAATTTGTCTCGTTAAATATCCAAACTTGTGTGTATATTTAATCCGCATTGCTGCAGGCATAGCTGTATTTTCGTCATACAAAAATGTCGTGCCACTGAAGCCGACGTTGACGGACCGACAGAGAAACATAGAGCAGACATAAATATTCTAATTTCATCGATAGGAAGGCATGATGGTTAGTTAGCCGAGTGCCGATGCGCAGCTATGTACCCATCGGTTAAAGGTGTCGATTGTACGACGCCAAACTCTCCTTTGATATCGACAGTTCAAATGTTTCGAATGCTTCGATGACCTAGGTCAGCCAATTTGAAATATATTATAGGAATGCGGTGTCCGGGTGTTCTGCTGCATCGCAATCGGGGGACGTCTATGAAAGCCGCGCAGAGTCAATTATTTAAATTTTTTAAAGGAGCTTTGGGAGCTGTTGGCGCGAGGCATCAACAGTTTGCACAAGTGTAAATTCCCGCTAATAAAAAAATATATCTTCTTAAAAAAAATCTACATCTAACGCGCATATAAATGCACGGGGTGGTTGAGGGTGGGACCCGACAATGAGTAAATGCCGAACAATCGTGTGAATTTTGCAAATTCTTATTTTTGTTCGTTTATCTTTGGAACAGACAACTACTCACTGTACACTGCAGTTTTCAGTAGTTTACATACGCATGCCAGTAGGTTTGGATGCTACAGACTAAAGCGATAATACTGGTATCACGCAGTACGTAATTTTTTTTGCATGTGACATGCATAGTGATTTTCAGAAGCCCGTGTCCCGCGATCCTGTCGAGGTAGTTCATGACGTTTTGGTGCGAGGGAGCTTGACTGCCGATGAAAAACGCGAACGGATCTATCACGGCGTGCAGCAGAAGGTTCACACACGGATGTACGAATAGCCTGCATGCTGTGTGGAATAAAAACAATATAACTTTCACGTGGCTTTCTATTCTTGTAGGGGAAGCGTATTGCACCGCGAATCCGGCGAATTCGTCGAAATTCCATTGGTCTCTGTACAACTGGAAGAAGGGCAATTCGTCGAATAGGACAATTCGCCCTAGGCCAATTCGCAGAATCGAGAATGGGGCGAAAGTGCCAGTTAATCGACGGTCGAAAATAGTTAATTAGGGTAGGGTGTGTAGATAGCCGGGGACAGAGGGGGTCAACAATGAGACCCTCTTTTCAAAAAAGAGAGCATGACAAATGCAGCTCTCAGAATTTACAAGGGTGCGACAGTGAATCGTACCCGGGTCGTTCAAAATTATAAAAAGTAGGTTTCTACGGGAATATGTTCACTCGCGACTCTAGCCTAATGAAATTTGGGAAGATCGAGTGGGGGTTGACCTCCTGATCCTGTGGTCTTATGTTCACTTGTAATTTGAGCATAAGAATAAATCGCGGTCGCACTGTCGCAGCGGGTGTGCGATAGAGTTACAAGTTGAAATCCAATCGCAACCTCGGTATGCTACTGGGCGCGTATCGGTGCGATTGCTGCATGCCACGTGACCAGAAAAGGCACAGCGGAAACGAGGGAAGACAATCATAAAAAGTGTTGTATTAATGATTAAAATTAGTACTTGTTGCTTAACACATGGTTCACTGCGACAGCAACCGCTTTGGTGGCGGAAGGATGCGGAAATAATCGTAGCGACAAGCGTCAGTGGGCCGAATCCTCCGGACAATCACCGGACAAAAGCTCACCACTTTAGGACATCACCTGCACAAAGGCTTAATGAATGGAACGTTGTATTTATCACTGATTTTGTTATAAGGATCGAATTTTTGTCTCTGGGGACCGAGAAGTCCAATCACAAATGTCTAAAGGTCTCACCTTCATTTTTGTAAAAAAAAAAGAAAAAAAATGAAATCTAAAATTTAGTGTAGTTACACATACAACACCGACTTGAACTAACAATAATGCTAACAATTTAATAAGGCGTTTCTCTCCCATGCGGGGGACATCATCTTTGCGCGAAAAGGGGCACCAATAAGGGAAAATACAGCAACCCGCACAATCCGGAAAGAAGACTGTGGCTGGGGATAAGCACAATGAACGATTCTAAGAACTCTCGTGGTCCCCACATGCGTCTCCGCGCCAGAGTTACGACCTTCTAAAAAGCAAACGCGTGACCGATTGTCAATGGTCAACAAGTTCGGTCTTTGATCTTGTAGCATGTGTGACCTTTTCCACATCATTTTCTTAATTATAGAAATTAACTTCATATTTAGATATATATAACGAACAATAAATGTATTGTTTTTTTATTTTATGAAGTCTACAAAATACACGAGCATAATTTTAATTTTATTCGGGGGGCTTCACAGGGGCAACGTCAGCGGGACAAGCTCAGCGGCACACCGGAATAGCCGTGCATCGAAAAGCCCAGTACCGAAATGACCACGTATCGAAACGACCGCGTACCGAGATCTCCGCACCGAAACGTCCGGTTTTCCATTTCATTAAACGCATTTCCACCGCCGTAACTATCAGTAATCCTACTATTCGAAAAAAAGGAATATCTTCCGAATCCTATGCAAGGTTCATTCATATTCGTTGGATATTCAGACTCGCTGGACATTCAGGCTCGTCGAATATTCCGTCTCGATTGGATCTTTCGTCTCGTTGTACATTCCGTCTCGCTCGTCACGTGACCGCTTGGACATTCAGGCTCGTTGGACATACAGTCTCGTTGGACATTCAGGCCATAAGCGGCATTTGTGTAAATAAATAAATAAATATTGGGCTCGAACCCGACAATAAGAAACGTGATATATCCTAAAATATGGTGTAAGATTAAGAAGTTTGTTAGCATAGCAACTAATTGAGTAACTGTAAAAGATATAATTACTACTAGCGTTCGAATCCGTGATGTCATCCCTCCGCTCTGCGACGGCTCAACTCCGTCCAGATAACAAAGCCGTAGTGCTGAAGCAGATGTCGTCATCGGCAAAGGCCAACGCTGGGCGCATATTGGTCACGACGATTGCGTCAATGGTCGACTCAAACTTTACTCGAAGCTTAGTGCTGACGCAGCACTCGTTTCCAACCTGTGTCCAGCGTTGGCCTTCGCTGGTGACGCAAAAATATCAGCACTACGGCCTTGTTTTCTAGGCGGTGTTGGACGGCTTCGCAACCCGCGTGTCGGCGCCGCAGGTGACATCAGCAGTGCGACGCGAGCGCTGAGTGGAGGGATTGACGTCACGGGCGTTTTTTGGCGCCTTAGTTTCGGTTTGAAGTCGTACAGACATTTTTGCGGGGGCGCCGTCATTTTAAGAATTACGGCACCGACGACGCCGTCTAGCGGCTTAAAAACTTGAAAGACTGGCTGTATGTCGCAGAAGAGCTATATATGGCTAGGTAACGGTGTTGGTATGGGCGAAACGTGGATAGACTTGGCTATGGTGGGCTATGGTGGGCTATATAATAACTTGGCTGGAAGTTGGCCGGTTGAATCGAGCTGGCTAATGACGGGCCAAAGACGGTGGGGCGTTTGGGTTGAGTTTCAACTTTCCACAATGAATGCAAAATATACGAGCAGTTTAATGTAGTATGCAGGTAAGTTCTCGGCATTTGATAGCTGCATCTTAAAGTGTGGCACGTAGACGTTTTCATACCCTGCACATGCCATGAAGCAAAAACAGACCTTGCTAATCGGAGCACCAGAACCGGGTTAGAATCGATCTCGGCTTGCTTAGACGATGTAGTCGTGAGCATAAACGTGATGATGAGTCTGATACTAAGCAGTCACGATTGACGCTCGCGATCGACGGATTTCATAAATAAAGATCATTGGGAAACGCTCAGAATCATTGCAGCTGCACTTGTGTTGCAGCTTCCTGTGCTCATCGCACACTATCCGCGATTGTTCTTATGACTACTAAAATTATTTGTGCACCCGGCGACAACGCAGGGATAGCCAGCCAACTGTAGATTTTTGGAAATTGTAACACGCTAAAAACAAACACGCATAACTAACTCACGCACGACTTTCGCCTCTAAGCCTTTTCGCCCGTACCCTCGACGGCTGCGTACCCCGTGTTAGCAGGCAATCCAAAATATAATTAATATTATTATTATTACTATTATTATTATTAGTGGCCCTCATAACCCCCGACTTAGTCCGACCTAAAAGAAAGATCTAGTTCCCTTTCTTAAAAATTTTGGTCGCACGATAAACAAAAACTTTATATAGCTCAGCCCTTATAGGCCCTTAAGAATATTCATAACAAAACGTGCGCTTACATGTTTCGAAAATCAAGTATGGCAAATAGCCAATTCTTTTGATCCTTAATTTAACGTGCTTCGAAACCAATACAGTATACATAGTTTTGCGTTACTTCTAGAGCTCGCTGTTGAAGAGCAAAAAAAAAAAGAAAACACCTGTGTGTGTGTTGGTGGGTGTGTGTCTGTCTGTTTGGGGGGGGGGAGGGGAGTGTAGTGCCGAGCTAGGACTGATTCCCTTTCGCGTTCTTGGTTCTACTGCATAATGGAATTTTCAATTACCGCGCGGAATTTGTCAGACAATCTTCTTCTACGCGCATCCACGCGTACAAAATGCTCGTCTCCAAAGAACAATGCACGTGCCGACAAACTTAATAACATAAACTTTCATCAACGAAAAACGGACGGCACGCCTACTTGGCTTTAAACCTTTTTGTAGATCGTTCAACTTTAACCTTCTTATCTAATTACACTTCAAAGAGTATTTTATAAAAGAGTTAGAATCAAAAGGATTCCATTCGGTATTGTTTCTTTTACGCTTTTAAAATTTCAACGCGTGCCATAAAAATATTAGTATAGAGGTTTTCTTCGGAAAGGCCTGAAACAAAAAGGGGTAAAAATGACATTGTGGTCTTTAAGTTGCATATTTTAAAGCGTTTGATAAAGGCATCATGGCTGAAAACAGGAGTTATAATATTTCTTTAACTCGCAAGGGAGTTCCTAGCAACAATACCTAAGACGTACCTAGACGAACCTGCGCCGTGTTTGGTGGTGTTTGATGTTATTATTAAAGTCTGTTTTTTTATCAGAACTGACATTCCCTCCTTTAGCATCCAATTTGTTTCAGCTTCAAAGACGGTGGCTTGGTTTGCTGTAATTAATAGTTTTAGCAAACATTAAATTTCCAACTTAACTTACATTAATACCAACCTTACATTCAGAATGCTTTTTTACTGCTCGAGTGAAACAAATTATAGGAGTGTACAGTATAATCGATCTCAAAGTTGGTCTATTTGTTTTAGGTGCTTTTGGAGATCATCACTACAATATAAAATACCTTCCTAGACATCCCGAAATCATTACCAAACAAAAAAAAAAAAAAGCGAAGAAGGTATTTGCGTTCTCGTGACGGAATTTGTTTGATGAACCTATAAAATAAGAGCTTCGTGTGTTGAAACTGGCTAAACCTCCAGACAAAGCTACCTGCTTGCAGTGTCTCGACACCACCAAGCAAGTATTGGGAGCGTGAAACACCTAAAGGGTGCGCGCCGATCCGCCTTGCCAGCAACACCAACGACAGCGTCCGCGTTGCCTCCGCCCGCTCAGGGTTTTGACCCGCAGCGTCTCGGTCGCGTCGGCACCTCCACGCGCTCGCGTTCCTTGTTTTCGATCCGGAGTCAAAGTTTGGCGCCTTGACATTCGAAAACGTATCCCTGTTCACGGCCCCTCGATCCGCGCCGTCGCTCTCCGCTGAGCGCGACGGAGCGGATCGAGGGGCCGTGAACAGGGATACGTTTTCTTGTTCGTGTTTTCACGTTATTCCACCCGCAGGTGTGGATCAGAGCTCAAAATCCAATCGTGTTCCGTTGCGATTGTATTGGCCATGACTGCAACACACCGCCATGTTTTTTCCTTGATCTGCGCTAGAACAAGCCGGTGCGAAGAGCAAGTCGTCTGCTTTTTTGTGCAGGAGTTGCAATGACGTCGGAATGACACCGAGCTTTGATTGGCTTTGATTGAAAAGATGGTGGGTAGACCTCAATGCTAGATGCCTTAAGGTTTACCCTCTATTTTTTTTTTTCAATCAGCCAATAAGTAGCTTAGCGTTCTGACATCATTACAACCCCTGTGCAAGAACCAGACAAAATTACGCTCCGAATACAAATCGTTTGTTTGTTTGACGGTTCGGAAATCACCACAGAACGACATTCAGCAGTGCCACTAAGTGGTAAAATTTACTTGAGAAGTATTTTTCGCTCCTCCTATTACCAGGTGTAGCTCTTCGCTCGGCAGCGCGGATCGAGTAGATGTTAATGCGAGGGTGCAGGCAAGTTGGTTAAGTACCGACAGTTTTTAACCCTGGAGAGTGGGAAACAGAAGGACAGGACAACACGAATCTCCAAACACAGCTGAGGTTTATTTCACAAAACGCAACCTTATATAGGCTACCAAGACGAAGAACCCGAACAGACCAAAGAAAACACTGATGTTCTCGACGTACTGAGACTGAAATGATCGCGGCTGTTTTTACCAACGCATGGAGGGGGTGTGTCCTCAATTTCAAGGCCATATGTAAAAAAAGTTAGCGCCGACTGAGGCCTTGAACGTTTTGTATAGCGCTGTGGTCAGGCAAGCTGACATTGATTAGAATCTAACGTCAGCTGCTACACGCGATGTCTATGCGAAATGCTTCTGCTAGGAGCGGCACCGCGACGTTGCACGCTTCCAGTGGTCTATAAAGCTCTATTGTTTACATATAAACCTTGACCATAAAAATACAATTCAAGTTTAGGCATATTTATTAGCATAAAAGTTAGTGCATAACGAAAGCTAACAACGATGTTTGAAAGTATTCTTTCTTCATCATAATATCATCAGACTAGAACACTTTGCCTTAATAAATAATAAACACTAATAATCAAGACTCGATCGAAAAGAGCTTATGTTAATTATTTGTCAAACGTTAACTTACCCTGAAATAGTCGTTTAGTTTTGCGATGTGGGTTAGCAACAGTTTTACAGCTCACGATTGTTAAATTTTAATTTTTATGATTGCAGGAAGTAAATTACAATTGCACGTCAAACATTGTTGTTGTTGTTGTTTTTTTAACGAGAATTTTTTTATTAGGTGTTCGGCATTTTGTGACGCCCAGATAAAAGCGTGGCCGCGAAGTTCGACACTGATTAGTTGACGGGTGGGAGAGGACTAGTGAGGTGCTCGATGTTGATTGGTTAACGGGGATGTCATGTGTCCGGAGGGGTAGGCGAGGGGGACCTCCATCGCCTGTGCGTACTGATGGAGAGGAGCTCGCGAGTATGAAAGGCTCTGGAGGATCGCCAGGTGTATCGGCACGATTAGCGGTAGTATCGCTTCATTCTGGGAACAGCTATCAAGTGTACGGATGGTACGCGTTAAACTATCCGATGAAAAGCGCCGTGAACGTAGGTATTTGGTGTCTGGAAACTCGCTACACGTTTGTAATGCTAGAACGTTTCACGTATGCAATACGATTGCCTAGCAATTTGCCATAAGTTTATACTTTTGCGAACATACTTGTACAGGTCCTGTTGCGTTATGGTTGATTATGCGTGCGATATAAGCACTACTCTAAAACTTAAAAACAAAATGCAGCCTTGTGGGCAGCGGTAAGTATTTATTCGCACCCGGACATCGCATTTCTGTGAAATGGGTATTAAAATGTGTCTATTTTTTTATGTAGTTCCTCACTTCTGCAATAGCTTTAAAAGGGATTTCATTTCATTGCATTGCATTTATTTAGCTCAAAGACATCCTTGCGGATGCAATACATGAGCAAGGATTTTACAATGAAGAAAAAAGCACGCTATACAAAATAACTCTATAAAGAAAAATAACGAAAGAGTAACAAAGTTCACAATATCTGGTTCAAACATGGTACCACATCATCAATCACATTCAAGCATAATCAAGATTGCAAATTTTTCAGTTCAAAGGTCAAAAAGCTTATGGTAAATCTATGAGGGAAGATTCATGAAAAGCAACAGAAACAAATATCGCGTCAGAAATTCATGTTGGCTGGTCCACACATAGCACAACATTATTGACCACGCTGAATGATTCCGAGTTTTGGAGTACATTTAAAAACATATGTTCACACTTGACGGTATAAATAAATAAATGTTCAATAACGTATTTTATAAGAAAACAAATGCTGACGGGGATTTACATGCCGTATTCTTATAATAAATACATTATAAAAAAGAGGTTCATTGCAATAAAATGGTTTATATGCTATCTGTCACGATTGTTTTGGCACAAAGGCTCTGACTTCTAAACAAAAAATCCAAACCAACGTGTTTTTGTGTGCGCGTAGGCCGTGCGATTCCCGGAAATTGCGTATTTCGTGGCGTTTTTGCTGTTTCCGGTGCGCTTTCTGAGTCACAGCCATGCGCGTTGGTTAGGACGGTGCGGTTTCGGGCGAGCGGAGAGCATCTGCGCCAGACAGCGAAGAAACGTGGAGCCGGAACAAGTGCCCTCCACCGATTGGCCGGGAGCAGGAGCGTCTTATACTACGTCACATCGCGTTTTTCTTGCACGTTCAGACAAAGTTGAAATCATCCAACTTTCTTATGCGCGCCGGAAGGCGCAAGGAATCGTCGCGACGTCACGAAATACGCAATTTCCGGGAAGCGCACGCCCTACGCGCGCGCACAAAAACGCGTTGGTTTGAATCGCGCTTAAAGAGGTCTTCGGTTCGCCTTTCGCTTACTTGCTGCAGGCGGACCTCCAGGACTGCATATAATAACACCCTTCCCCTTCCCCTAATACCGTTAGGCAAAAGAGGGATGCGCTCATAAAATGACATGTACTCACTCACTCGATCACTGTCAAGCTGTCACTGCATATAATAGCGTTGTAAAGGCCAAAGTTTGAAACATTCAAGCAACCAAACGATTTTACGAGACCCTATAGACGCCACCATCCTGTCATCGCGCGCCCCAGTGACGTTACGCATGGCGGAAACGTTACGCGGCGCCAGCATCGCTCAGAATGGCAGCACACAGGAGTCATTCTTGCAAACGTGTATAGATGTAGAAATCGAGAGAGACGAGGAGACGAGAGCGCGCGAGGACGCAAGAGCACCGAGGTCCGGTTGGAACGATAGATTAGACAAAAAGCTATACGTCGAGCATGTCGTCTGCTTTTTGCGCAGGAGTTGCGGTGAAGTCAAAACGACGCCGAGCTCAGACCGGCTTTAATTGAAACAATAGTGGGTAGATCTCAATTCTAGGTACCGTGAGGTCTACCCACTAATTTATTGTTTAATCAGCCAATGAGAGCTCGGCGTTCTGACATCATTGCAACCCCTGTGCAAGAAGCAGACGAACTTTCGCTCGGCATCCTTCGTGTCAGCGTATGTCCATAGACAGCCAACGCTACGACCCAATGGGATTAATCAATTAGCGTCAGAAGCGCAGGTCACTAGGCCTTCCCTCTACATGATCGTTTCAGCGATGATAGAACACGTGCACAAACGTAACAAACACCCCGATGTATGATGGGTCCCATCAGCACGTATACCGTCGGCTGCGCCTGGACTTAAGGTAAAACGAAGTACAGCTGTCTTTGTGTTTACTCAGATATCCGAACGCGCTTGAACGCTGAAATGCGGCGTCCGGCGCTTGACGCTCGCCTTTAGAAGAGCGACTAGAAATAAATACGGCTAGTTTTGCGTCCATACCCACTAATTATTCCAGCCAGAGCTCGCTGTTCTCCCATCCCCGGGTGCCCTCATCGTTATAACAAAATGAGGACAGCAATGGAAATACGATACATTGCCTGCGTCGATGACAGTGAATGGGGCACCTGTAACCTGATTTTTGTTTTCGTTTTAGTTTTGGAGAATCTTTAATATTTATTATTAATGGTGGGGTTAATTAGGTCGGGACCATCGAGCGTTTCGCGTTGCGCACAATATTGGCCGACACGACGAGCCAATTCTCATTACTGCGCTGTGACGACAGCCAGGTGACCTTGCGGGCTCGTTAATACCAGTTCCCAAAGTGAATTATCCTTGCTTTTATTCTTCTTTGTGTAAAACGTATTATTGCAGTCGTAATTAAGCAACAATTCTATTTCTCTTGTTGTTTAATAGGCCTCCTCGCAACGTGAGTGCAAAAAAAAAAGTTCAAATTAGTCATTCCGGTCAGAGCTTGGCGTACTGACGTACCCGTGCGTTCTCATTTCCTCGTCTCCCTCCGATTCTACCGCAATTCAGAATAATCTTTTTTTTTTTTTAGTGAAGCTGTTTATTGGCTATAAGGTTCCGTGGATTTTTCATGTACGTCAACAAAAATTCTACGCTCGCACCACCGCACGCGCCGCACGCGCACGCCTTCCCCGTATAAAAGATTTGAAGTAAATATCAAAAATAAAGCGTCGATGAGCGCGTGTGCACGATACCATTTGTTTTAGGCCTTTGCTTTAGAACAGTTACTGCTGCAGACGCCGGCACGTGCGGCGCGTAGAACACCATTCCCTGCATTCTCCTTGATGCTTGGGTAATTTAGTAATAGGTCTATTCAGTAGATTAGTTTTTAATAGGCACCGTTTTCAAGATCGGTAGACTCTCAGGTTGATAACAAAGGTTTCTCAAAGATATGCCACTGTGCGACCGGCGTCGGCCATGTCTACGCTCGCACCGCCCTCTCTTTGTCGTCGTTGCAAGTGCTTGCGTGCCTAGTTTCTTTTCCTTCCGCTCTCCCGGGGTGGCGATCCCTTCGCGCGTGTTTTCTCCGGCTCCTCGGGGCGGCGATAGTCGTCCGCGTGAAATAATGACCACCGATCAAGACAACAACAAATGTGTGTGCATACTTTTCGTCACGATAACCACAGATCAAGACAATAAATGTGTTCGTGCTTTTGTTCAAAATTCCGTGTCACGCATGTGTCGTGTGCTAAACAGCTTCGCTGGTCATTCACCTTCACAGAGTGGGGCTCATGATTATTTTTTATGAAACAACAAAAACATAAGAACTTTTCTAGACAACTAACAAAAGAAATGCGTGAAAAAGATTGATTAATTGCTTAAATCTGTCCACCTCACGATGTGATCAACTGTGAGTTTTCTATTTAAATTAATTATTTATTATTTATGACACTTACTTAATATGACAACTTTCTTCACATTGAAGTTAAATAATAATAATAATAATAATAATATTAATAATAACTTTTTTATTTTTCCATCAAAAAAGGGGAACGAAAAAAAGAAAAGCTGTCGGAACAGCTTGACGGGTTCCCCCCACACACAGACAGTGGCAAAAAAAGCAAATCAAAACGAACAAAGAAAATAAGATAAACTTTGCCGAAACGCATGCAGACATATTTACACAAAGCTGCTTTTACGCATAGCGTTTACGAATTTCCTTTATGGTGAGTGAATTCAAGTTTCAGTCGCGGCTATTTAAGTTGTTCAATAAGTGCGGCAACGTATATTTTAGCATTTGAAGACCGTAATTACTTTTATGAGGGACCATTTCCCAGCATTCAGCATGTCGGGTGGAATAAGCTATAACATTTTTGGTCAGGGTTGCAAGACCTGCCAAAAAGGGAAAGTCTACTTTTGCTTTTTCTTAATACCAGCGGCTAACCTGTAATAGTATAAGATATAAATACCTATAACAGCATATTTATTAAAGAAAACGGCAGTATGGGAGTTGTAGGGAGCGTTGCAGATAATTCTTATAATATTATTTTCAAGGCGGAATATCTTTTCATAGTTTCTCGCCGCAGACATACCCTGGGTGAGGTGGCAATAACCTTTAAGTAAAAAAAAAAAGAAGAATATATTTTTTTTACCCAACTGCCTCCCATTATTGACTCAGACTTAGTTATTAACAACTAAACACAAGCTACAGGCGTACAGACTCAGATGTACAAAGATAAACTTACGGGGAGGAGGGGACGACAGTGTGCGGTGAAGTCGGAGCGCCGATCTCTGATTGGAAGGATTAGTGGGTAGATGTTAAAGATAGCCGTGTTTGTCTTTACCCACTGTCTTCCATCTCCTGCACTCGCTCAGTTTATCTGGACATTTTAGTCAGGCGAGAGAATGGCCCGAGACACAGACACGAAGAGAGGATCTCGGTTTGAGCGGCCTAAGGAGACACGGCAAAAGACGAGGCACGTATTCCTTGAGCGAAACACGAAAACGTGGCCCGGAGGCTTTTGAAGAAACACAAAAAGAAGGTCCTCGTTGTCCCCGAAGACGGTATCTATAATATGTAATGGAAAGGAGGAAATTATAACGACTCCTCGGGGATTGGATTTAGGTCTTTTGCTCCTCTCTGTCCCTGGTTGCTTCTTCTTTTGTTTCTCGCTTTTTATAGATTGATACGCATTTTTTTATTTAATTGCTCTTCTTCAAAGACTGCTTGAGACAGCGTCAGCCGCCGAGAGAGCCCATGTAATCTATTAGGCTTTCCGTCGCGGCAGTACGAAATGAGAAGTCGTTCGAAGATGGAAGCGAGACAACGGAGCAAACACACACAAAAAAGACATTGCCTTTAATGTTCAAGAATAAAAACAAAACAAAAAAAAACCTAATTTATTGTCATTTATTTTACTTTAGGAAATCTTGAACGTCTATTTTTACCGCACAGAATTTGGGAACGCCAACCCCAACAATCTAAAAAAGGAAGAAAAAAAAACACGCATCAGCTATAGAGCATGTGGAATGTCGATATCAGTTCCATGGCGCTGACTTTACTTTTAGGTATAAACATAATTTAAGCGTCGTCATTCGCCAAGCTTTGTCCGTAGATGGCAGGGATTGGCTGTCTCGTGTAAAGTTCCTAGATATGAGCTTCCTTCAAGTAGCGACATTCTTCGAAGCGCGCCGACTGCGTGACGGAGCAGGTTTTAGGAAGCGAACGGCTGCGCACACCAGTGGTTTGAACTGAATGCCGCCATTTTATTCCAGTGGAATGTGCTTCGTCATTTGTATTCGTCGTCGTTACTTGTAAAAATAAGTATCGAGGGATTTCGCTATCGTGTAAAGACCCTTGATACTTCTTTTACAAGTAAGGACAACCAATACAAATGACAAAGCACATTGCGCAAGAACAAAACGGAGTCATTCAGTTCAGTTTTCTGCTCTGCGCCGCCATTCGCTTCCTAAAAGCTGCACCGTCACGCAATCGGCGCTTCAAAGAATGTCGCTACTTGTAGGAAGGTCATATCTAGGAACTTTACCCTCGTGTGGTTTGCGGGATAGTAAGTGCTACAGATCTCCTAGAACGCGATTACGAGATAAACCCCTTCGGAAATTCAAAGTGCAACGTCACTGCGCTCATCTCCTTTTTCCGTGGGTGTGCACTCTCAGAAAAAAAGGCTATATATTTATACCCCTTGCACCGTATAATACACCCCACAACTTCAGTTCGACGCCAGTGCGCTGTATGTGGAACTGAAGTTTAGGGGTGCATTACATGGGACAACAGGGTCTAAGACTACCACCTTTTTTTAGAGTGTGTTCTTGCTTTCTATTTCAACCAAGCGCATAAAGTGTACCGTCACGTTGCGGTTTTAGTCCACCTTTGTGCAGGGGTTCCACAGCTGCCAACAGAGGGCAGTATTTGGAAAGGAGACTATAGACTATAGCATTCTTCATCATTCACCGTCGTCCAGACGGTGGCCGCGAGAAACATATCCGATAGAAGTGTTTATTCTGGGGCGCACATGTAAATACGCATTTTGGTGGCGATGCAGGCGAGTTGGATCATGACTAACAGTGATGATAAGTAAGTAATTATCATTTTTATGTACATTTCTACATATCCTATTGGTACATATTGCCCTTCAATAACCAGTTATCAATGTCTAAAAAAAAAGGTTTGTATGCGAAGCGAAGTCTCCAAATTTGACCCTCTTATCGTCTCAAAACAGGAAAGCGGGCCCGAGCTCCACGGCAAGCGTCCTTCGACGCTGTTGATTGGACGCGAGGCCCTGCCGAACGCCGACGCTGATCTCGTGTCCAATCAGCGTCTGCGCTCCATCTCAACGTGATGACGTCGACATTCTAGTGCACAAGGCTTTGATTATGCCATACAGGGTGTTTCCGAGCGCTGTTCGGGCGTAAAACAATTGGTGTAAATAAACCAGCGAACTGACTGCAGTGAAACTTTTTTCACAAAGGCGTCTTTAAATGCTACTTATCATACTCAAATGTCATGAGAGTAGGTCTTTAAAAAAAATAAAATTAAAATAAACCTAAATATCCTGTTTTTTTTTCTCTGTGCACATCCTAAAGTAGATCCAACAGATCCGACCGTGTGTTCTACTCTCTACGAGTTGCAGCGTCATCCAGACGGTATTTACACGTTTTCTTTCAGTGCATAGAAAAAAAAATAGGCTTACCTTTTTTTTTTTTATTTCACACTCATAAAATTTGGGTATGATACAAGCATACCCAAACACTATTTTATAAAAAGTTTCATCGGAACCAGTTCATTGTTTTTATTTATACGATTTTTTTTTCACGTTTTGCAGGTTGTGATGGCTCAACACGCCGTGAAAACAAGAGGTAGCGGGATAAGGAGACAAAAATAAAAATAGGGACGCCGCCTATATGACCAAAGTGAAGGAACCTACGGAGACAAACGCGAATAGCCGATCTGGGTGGGGTCCTCGATGACAACCGTGTCGAGTCGTCGGTTGCCGTGTCCCTGGGAAATGAAGCGTTTACGCGGCACGCCATTCTGAAAGAAAGATATTTCTCATCTCGGGCCCGTCGATTACTCTCCTGCGGCGGCTCCTTCCAACGCATAATTAGCCGTAATTAACCTGGATGGATGATCGATGCGTGCATGGCGGTGGTTTTATTTGAATAGAGCGGTGACTTGCAACACCCAGACAAATGTTTTCTTTTTTTTTTTGCTAGGTGGTTTGGCTTTGCCAAACTTTCTTCGAGTAAGGAGCAATGTCTGGGAGGTTGACCTAAAGCCCCTTCATGTTTCAAAAGTAGCGCAAAGTTCGTCGATGCAACGAGACACGTGCGACGTGCAGCCCTTGGGAAGATCATGGCGGCATAGCGCAGCATTGAGCTAGATTTTAGACGCCATGGTCTCCCCAGAAGTGGCGCGCGGCACGTGTCTCGAGCAATTCCAAAACAATGAAAGGCGCCACTTTTCCCAGGATAGAGGGGCTTTAGGTTGACCGCGAAATACAAATCCAGCGCGTGCCCAACATACCTCCGCCCGTGAGAACAGATTGACATCGTGCCGTCGTATCGGTTTTCATCGCTTTTTATGCCCCATTTTGCAGATGCTCAGAAAGTAATGGCTAAAGAAAAAAGACGAAATACGAGCAAAGAAAGGTGCTGACGACGTGGATCGTGCAGGACGGCGCAATACAAAAATTGCGACGGCAGCGGAGTACCTCGTCAGGGGAGAGGGTGTGCGTAAGCTCGCGCAAAGGCTTACGGAAAGAAGATGCGTTTCTCGCGAGATTGCGCTTTGGTCGTAGGGGTCTATCTAGTCTTTGTTTCACCTTAAGGCCCGTTCACACACTTGCAACCGAGTACCACCAAGAGAGACGAGACCTGTTGAAACCTCTTAAATTTTCTTAGGACGAGAGAACATACTGGCACGCTGGCGCCATCTATGCGGTGACCCTGGAACTGCATTTCACAAGAGCGAAAGTTTTGCGGGATCTCCGATATCAAATGTGCATAATACCCATGAGAAAGGCTCGTTTATAACGTTGACAAAAGTTTTTCGAGCCAAGAAAGAAAGGACAATGCGCGAGAGAAATAGAAAATATGGAACGGCCAAGTTTACACTGCGACCCAATAGATGGCACCAGTGTGTCCTCTCGTCGTAAGTTATATTAAGAGGTTACAAAGCATAAGGTTTTAAGAGGTCGCAAGTGTGTGAACGGGCCTTTAAGTACAGACGCAGCCGACGCTACGAGCTCATGGGATCAATCGGGCAGCGTCAAAAGCGCACCATCCTGGAGTTCTCTATGTTTCTGTACGTGTTTTATCATCGCTTAAGAAGTCATAAACATAAGAGGCCCAGTGACTTGCACTTTTGGCGCTGGTTGATCGGTTCCATTACCTCGTAGCTTCTGCTGTGTTTGGACCGAGGTGGTCTGGACTTAAGGTGGATCGAACTATAGACCTTTGCAGAAATCGCCTCCTGGACGCTGCCATGTTTGTCTGCTGGGCTGTGGAACGCCTTGTGAGCATGCGCTGTTGCTCTTCTGTGCGGTATATCAGACGCTGCGCATGCGTCCACAGCTCAGTGACTCAGCATTTTTCACCCGGGTGATAAGCGAGGCAAAGGTCTATCGGATTGGCAATTGAAGGGGGGGGTATTTAGTCTGGGGGTGTGCTAGGAGTGTGTGTATACTATAAATCAATAAC
The DNA here is from genome assembly GCA_037355805.1 of Ixodes ricinus. Lineage (NCBI taxonomy): Eukaryota > Metazoa > Arthropoda > Arachnida > Ixodida > Ixodidae > Ixodes > Ixodes ricinus. The sequence goes on along the minus strand of JAZHYW010001685.1, from coordinate 38,689 downwards.
ATATATCGCTTCTCATGGTGTACATTCACGTAATCATCGCGCCTCTCCGTTGAAACGAACAAGCGTCGAAAAATAAAGATGTTTTGTTTTGTCTTCGTCCGTTGCGCTGCTTTTCTTTTATCCATGTAAGTTACCAGACTGGGAATAAAAACTGACTACCCATCAAGATTGAGGGCCGGATTTAAGTAGAGAGTTAACACATATTTAATACAATCTGATGCATATATATCATCCTATTTGAAGAGCGATGTCGTGAGGTGAGTGATTGAGAAACAGTGATACAGGTTCAACCAATACTACACACATCAGATAAAAAAAAAGGATTGTATCATTTGATAGATCACAAAATAATGACGGAAAGTTTCCAGAGTTTCCACCTTGCAATTCTACGTCACGCCTCGCGTGTTAGACAAAAATTAAATGCCGTTAATGATACACAGTTCATTCGTTTATTACGCACCTTACCTAAATGTTCCGCTTTGCTCCTATAAGACCACTGAACAAAACTGGCGCTTTGGCATTCGTTCGGTTGGTTAACTGCACCTCCTCTTGGACGGAGACACCGGCACTCGACGAAATCATGCCCCCGTGAAGTGAACAAAGCGGTAAGACAAATATATAAAGTCTCAGAATTATATACAAACAAAAATATACAAAACGAAGTTCCCATCGAGAAAGCAAAGATTGTACTCGGCTGACATAAGCCACAAATGGTACGCGGGCCCAGCCAACACCATTTAAAATGCCGAAAACATGTGCACTGGAATTCTGACGTCATCACATCAGGATCGAGCGAAGACACCGATTGGACACGAGTAAGCGCTCGGCTGGACCTCGTGTTCAATCAACGCGTGGAAGGACGCTAGGCGTCAGGCCCGAATCTGGTCAGTCGGATGGTGGCAAAATCATCAATAGATGATTTTGCCACCATCCGACTGAGCTCACGTTCCATGGAGGAAGAGGAGGTCGTGCGCAGGCCTTGCCCATTCCAAGTAGTGTTCACCCAACATGGCTGTCTTTCATATTATCCGGTTGGAAAGAAACACCACGTCTTATTCAAGGAATTGAACTCATTTTTTTTTAGTTTTTTTTACACAGAATGCGTTTGATTTGTCGATTTTCTCGAAGTTCTGTAACGTTTCTTTCTAACAGCCAGCTGTAGCGAAAAGCCGACACCGTAAAGCGTTACGCCCATAGAGAACCGGATAAGGAAACTCCAGTCTCTTAGCAGGATTCGAACTTACCATCCCAAGATTTTGAGTCAAGTGCTTTACCGACTGAGCTATTTTTGTTTTCTTGTTGTATTCGACCGAGCTACTTCTAGTTCACTGTAACCGAGCTATCTAGGCTCGTTGGCCGGAGCGTGCAAACGCGAACTCGTTCGCGCCGTGCGCGAAGGCGTGGTCGCGCGTTTCGCATCCTTTCCTGCTATGCTACGCCATCTCTCGGAGTGTCAGAAACGGAAGCGAATCTTCGGTAGGCGGTGCCGCTCACACGCCCTCCTCTTCTTCCCTGGACGGCCTATCCCAACATTTGGTGCTTACGAGTCTTTGTAAGCGGGATCAAGCTTGTATAACTTTTTTCTTGCTGACCAATCCAAGCCAGACGAAGAAGATAAGTCAACCGTCAACACTCGGCTTCATGGCCTCATTAGAGAAAACGTTCGGTTAACTTCACTTGTCTTTACCTTCCTTTTTTTTTTCTTTTTCTTAAAAGTTCCTCGATTGTTTACTTCCGCACACACCAAAACATACGCCTTTTCTTGTTTTTATCTCAACGTAGTTTTTATATATTCTTATCCCCCAGATGCCCACGGACGTCCTTTTTATTCGACGTTCCGCGCCAGGGGCAAAATCATCCTTTTCACCCAGACGGCTTTTGACTTCCTCCCAGCCTCCGTTAAATATCCTGCCGGAAAAAAACCTTCACGAAAGAAACAATATAAACAAATAAATCAACTGGGACCCTTAATATCTTACGGATGACGCATCGGAATCCCAGGGCTTTGGCACACCACAAAATCAAACTCAAATAAACCCCTTCCTCCTTCAAAAAAAGTAAAGAAAAAAAAGGAAAGGATGGAACGTTAACGGCACCAAAAAATAAGAGAACATCTTCGAGCTGCAAACCCGAATGAATGCCGGCAATGTCACCGCCCCTGTCTTCATCGCAGCCATCATCACCGTTGTCAAGGCAACCAGCAAGAAAGCATCCCGCTACACAGAAACCTCAACTTGCAAAGATCCCAATTTCTGCGTTCTATTGTCGTCATCCCCACACTCTTCCCATCCTTCCCTAACTTTCCCTTTCTCTCACTCGCTTCATTCGCGTCTTCCCTAACTTTTCGCAGTACTGTGGTATGTTGAGCTAGTTGGTAGTACATAAATGTAGAACATAAACAGCGCAAAAAAAAACGAAAAAAAACACGGAGAAAGTTGATGAGCTTCACAGAAAAAGCTCTTTGACTCTGTACCTCGTTTATTTATATTTGTAGCGAGCACGTTGGCAAAATATTAAATACGTATATTCCTTACACTTATAATCAGTGGTTTATATGTATCTCGTTATATGTTCACGTTTTACGACAGTTTGTAGCTGCTTGATAACGTTTCGCATTTTTAGAACCCAACATCGGCAGTTCCCTTTCCCTATTTCATTCCGTGTTTCCTTTCTCTTTTCTCATGTTCGCTTCACCCTCCTCCCCTTTTATTTATTTATTTATCTTATAGACATCCTTAGGTCTTAGGGCGTTGTGCCCTGAGGATATATGCTATCTCTTTACCTTCTCCCTAATGTCTTTGCCCTTTACCCCACTTTATTTGTGTGCTACACTTGGCTCCCTCTTTTTTATTTATTTCACCATCCCTTCTTTCTCTTTTTCTCTACTTTTTCTCTATTACCTTTCCTCTTCCGTTACCCATTCCCCATCCTTGTTTATTCGATGTGTATATATAGCTCGTATTTCATTTCCGTCATAGCCTTTCTTTCGTCCCATTCTCTCTTATCCATTCCTTTTCTCCCACCAGGGAAATCCCTCTAGGTAAAAAACGTGCCGACTGCTAGAAAGATGTGGCCAAAGGCTGTTGCACCCCCCCCCCCCTGCTCCAAAGGAAGCATCTCATCAACATTTGATGGCTCCCTTTTCCCTTCGTCAGTCTCTCACAACAACTTTGGTTCTGCCGACTCGAAATAGGAGATAAATAAAAGATGAGACCAGTGCGAAGGAAAGTGCGGAAGAGGAAAAACACGAAAAAGACGTAAACATCCCAAGTAAAAATGGCGGCATGACAATACCTCAAAAAGTGCGGACACGGTTTTCATTCTGCTCGTCCTCAACTCCTGGTTTGTGTATTGGTGTATTAGTTTACTAAGGTTTTTTATGCATTTTTGTTTATCAAAACACCCTCGTGGCTAAGATGTTCTGGAGAGGCCTCACGAGCTATCCCTGCAAAATGTATACGACAGCTTGTCAATTCGGCTTAAATTCAAAATGAGTTGGGCTGTACACTTCTTATAATGTCTTAAGCGACTAGTCGATGACCCTTATTCGATGAAGGAATGGCTTATTCGTCTAACGCGGACAGTGATGGCAGTGCGCTAACTCTCTCTCTCCCCTCCCCCCTCTCTCCTCTGCGTAGGAACAGGGGCTGCGTAGTAGGAACTGCGTATTAGGAGAATAATCTAATATGCGCGGAGGTATTTCATGGTCACATTGTATGTCGGGAGGCACTTCAGAGAAAATAGTGCAATGCTCCCAAAAGAAGAGGTGCACAAAATGAAGAATATGAGAAGTCCTTTATTTGCGGCGAGAAGTTTGCGTATCGCCGCCTGGTGAATTTTTTTCATAACCCAAAGTAAGGATACTTCAACTTCCTCTGCTGGTGCAAGCACGAGCAATGCAAGGCTTCTATGCACTATGAAAATAAAACATAACCGCGTGGGTACGTAGCACGTGTACTATACCCGTAGTGAGAAAAAACAGAAACACCCTTCGCGAGCTCATCACCGTGAATACATTCGCAATTTCTTCGTTACGTGTATAAGTGCATATAATTTTAATAGAAAGTGTTGCTCGTTAAACTTCCCATCAAGTCCTATGCATCATCATTGCATTTCACAAAATGTGTAAGTCACACATTTTTTTTAATCATGGTCATTATACTATTCTCGGGAGTAAGATTTGTAAGCAGTGTACGCAGCTCCGAGAAAAAATATTTTATGAAGTCCCAAAATTTGAAAGGAAATGTTTTGAACGGTAGGCGAGGTTTCTCACTGGGGCGTTAAATAATAATTAAAGACATAAAGGCCAGAAACAAAAGCGAGTGAGGTTATTTATTTTAGTGAGCAACATTAAAACCCTTGTTTCGACGCGATAAAAGAAATAAAAGTATATATTTTATTTTATTACGAAGCTTGACAACAATATATCACATCATATGCACCAAAATGAGGGCTTAGATTAAGCTGCATACACAATGGTAGAATTATAAATTCAACAGTCAATTGACCTTGCTGGACTACACGTACTCCGGGGTGTCATTGCGGTTGACTAGCACAGTGCATGTGAGCGCCACTATATCACGGAACCACTATCAAGTTATCATATTACAAGCTTCGGCTCGCAGTACTCTGGCTACGAAGTTAAACATCCCTAAAGGAGCCAAATAGTTCATTGCATAGCCGGAGAAGTCATTCTGTTGCAATTAGACCATTATTTGAAACTATACTATAGTCTTAGATATAAGCTGCTGGGCTGTAAACACGTTCAGCTGGACATTAATTGCATTTGACTTGAAAGATATCGTCCCCGAAAGCCTACTGAACATTGATTTACCCCAAGAAAACTTGTGAAATTTTAATGCCTTTTTAATTATTTTTTTTTATATTATACACACTGCCTGCAGCCAAGAGGCGGCCAAGGTAAGGAAAACAACAGCTTTTTATAATTCACCATCTAAATAAATGCATAGGATTAGTAGCACTGCACCCATACTTAGTGCACAATAAAACACTACCTTAAGATAAACAATACTTTCTGCACAAAAACGGACAAACAAAACCATAGTGAGTAAAACAATTGACGATATTTTTCTATACCAAACCCCAAAAACCGATCACATAATGAATACTAGAGAAAAATCCTTACAAAAACATGAAACAACATGTATTTTGTCAAACTGAAATTTAAAAATTCTGGCAAATCTTCATCTTAATGGCGCGAAAATGACATTTTCTTATTAACCATCTCTAGCCCAAACATCAAACTTTAACGAATCAAAACATTACAAACAACACTCGATCCTCCAGCTAGAATACATGGTGACCAATCTTAGGCATTACATGACTCGCCAATGGTCGGCTCGGAACGCTGCACAATCCACAGGCCATGCTGTACACTGGCCCCCCACACGCAAATGCAAAAAAACAAAAACGCTTTCCTTCTTGAAACAAAAGCACTATTTTTTTTTTGCTGCCTCTCATCGCGTTTACACCTAATCGAACTTCCCCGGACACGCGCGCCTAACGAGCACACGAGGCAGACCAAATCCACACACACATACAAAAAGTATAAGACCCTCCGCACGCTCCAGCTGGCTTCGTGGATAACCTAACAAGATTAACCGGACAAGAACATGCGGGAGTCTTTCGCACGAAACTGCAAGGCCCCACAGCACGTTCCAGCCCCGCTTCTTCGCCAAGGCATCCATTCATTCGGGGTAGCTAATCAGAACGACATTAGGTCAGCAACACTCGTCGAGAGAGTGAAGGGTCTGTCCTACCGTACCTCGTCTTGGCCACCTTTTCCCCTTGTAATCCGTGTTCGCCCCTAAGCTGACAGTGCGCTGGAAGTAACGCGTCCGCCGGAGCAATCAGCCGCAGCCTTCCTTTCGTCACTTGCATACTAAGGATTAACGCCGAAAACCAAAACACACGGAACAAAACACACGGACAAAAATGAGCTAGAACAAACCTTTTGTCCATATGTTTTCAGCCCTAAAACCTGAGCATGCATCGGAACTGACTAGCCCGAATAGCAGTCTTAATTCATCACCGGAACTCGCTCTCCGCGCGTGGGTGTGGGCGAGAGCGTGGTTACGTGGCGAAAGGTAGACAGACGTACGACTGTTTCAACGAGCACGTAGATTCCACCACATGGTCAGCTAAGGGGCGAAGGGAGGATAGCCTGGCTACACAAAGTAGGATACCCCGGATTATATTCGACAGCCTGCAACTGTAAGCGTGTAAGGCCTTCGGTATCCATCATTGAGCGATGCTTCCTTTATGGTGCGGGTATAGGATGAGAGTACTCTGGGATTGATCGCTTCTTATACGCCGTTTCACGTTGCTAATGGACCGCAGCAGAGGCTACGATCTGACTCAGCTGATTGTGTTCAGAATAGGGTGTACGTGTCTTGTATAGATGAGAATGCAATTTGCACTTTTGGTAGCTATTAAGTTAAAAAAAAACAGATGCATTATATAAAACGTTGCATTATATAAGAGCCACATATTTATTTATTTCGAAATTCTGCAACATTTTATTAGGTTATAGTAGGGGTTGGACACAAAATAACATCGTTCTCAATACAAAAGTGAGGTCGATGGTTCCTCAGCACATACAACACATACAACGGCATAAAATGCACCATTTTCAACAGCATTGGCACCCCTAAAGTCACACACGCAAAGGAAAAAAAAACTTTTTTTTTAAACAGCCGGGTTGGGAAAAGGAAGTTATAAAACGAATTTACAACGAAAAATAAAATTTTTTAGAGCTATATTTACGGCGCTATACGAATTCGTAGTTGGCGCCCACAGGCGCCGCGGAAAAAGTGGCCCATATTTGTCACGTGACTGGCCCCTATTTGTCACGTGGGTACTTGCGCTCTTTCGAAGCTTCCTATGGTCTCGAAAAGTTACTTATTCATCTTCGTTTGAAGTGCAACAAAAAACAAAGATTAATAAGTAACTTTTATAGTCCAAATGAAGCTTTTGAAAAAGCGCAAGCAGACGTGATAGACCTGTGCACCGGTCAAATGACGGCGGTGCCGCCCCGAGGCAGACGAACTTGTAGCGGCGGCGGCGACGGCGTGGAGAACGCGTTGAACCGGTGGCGCACGACGCCCAGCGTGCGGCGGCGGCGACGCACGGGTTTACCACGAGACCAGCGGCGGCTCCGCGGGCCGCCAACTACAAATTCTTTTTGCGCCGTAAATATAGCTCTAAAAATTTTCTTTCTTCTTTGTAAATTCGTTTTAATCGCGTGAATAGCATTCTTTGGATACTTCACGCACTTTTCGTCTATGTATCTATCTATCTATCTATCTATCTATCTGGCTATCTAACCTCTTACGCCGCGGGTCGATAAATAAATAAAAAAGACCGGCGCCGGCTGGGATTCGAACCGTTGACCCTTTGATCAGCAGGCAGACGCGCTAACCACAGAGCTATGAAGGCTTTTTTTTTTTTTCTTTATTGCATGGAAGCATAGACGGCGGGCACATGGGTCATAGTTGCAGTTTTGAAACGAGAATGCACTGAGATTATACAAGCTTATTCATATAAATTTTCACCATCATTTTTACAATTCAGACAAACTTGCATACCTCTTCGGGTACGCAGGGTTGACTCGGCTGTATCAGAAATCGGGAAACAAAAGACACTTTTCAAGTCGCCAGTACCATTTTGGCTTTTCCCCGAGTTCATCAAGGACACTTTTTACGTGGTTGCATGTTTCAATAAAATTTGATTTGGTAGTCCTTGGTGATTCAGCGTTTCTGTCTATCATGCGAGTCTTCCAGAGACTATGCATACCAAGCAAAATAAAAAAATCAGAGGGGAATGTTTCTGGATCTTCCACAGGAAGAAAACGAATAGAGTATGCGTTGATATACAAGTCCTTTTTTATAGTCCTTTGAAGAACATCCCAGAAAAGGTATGCATCTGTGCAAAAAATGAAGCAATGCTCAATAGTCTCTGGCGTGTTGCATAAACGACAGTTGACCGACCACGGTACAAAAATCCCTTTGTCACGAAGCCATGGTTTTACGGGAAGTGTGTTAGTATGAACCTTAAAGAAAAATGTTTTTGCAGTTGGGGGAACGCGCATTCTGCGAACTCGTTTTAAAACATCTTGATCTGTACTATTTGGATAGTTGCTGCGATATAAAGGGTCTGGAAATAGCGAATCTATTAGGTTGTGGTAAAGCTCTTTTCTCGAAACAGTAAATAAATAATCCAAAGAAAATCGCACTTTCAAAAACTCAAAAGCTTCCACGACTTCTTTGAGAAAGCCAAAAGGTCGAGGCATTGCCACATGGTCAGTTGAAACAACTAAGTCGGGGAGGAGATTCATCAAGTGAGTTTGGAGGAAGGTTCTAATGAACGGGTGGGAAGACGTTCTGAGGAACATGAAACGTGAAACAATTTTCCGTACAAATAGGTGGGTTAAGCCTAGTCCTCCCGCTTCAATAGACCGAAACAAATTGTCGCGCCGCATTGGCTCCCATGAAGAGGCCCATATGAAGGTCGCAAAAATCCTATGGAAACGCTGAAGGTGTCCTCGGGTACAGTGAATAACCTGAAGCACGTACCACAGTTTGGCGACTAGGAAAATGTTACATGCTGTAGCACGGCCAAACACCGAAAGATGATTAGGCTTCAACATGTCCGCTCGGCGCTTAACTTTTGTGACACTTTCTGTCCAGTAGCGTGAGCTATTTCGAACACATTCTAGAGGTGCGCCAAGGTAAGTAGTTGGCACGCCAGACCACGCCATTCCTGCATAATCCGAGGGCGTTGTCCCCCAAGTCCCATACCAAAGTCCGCAGCACTTGGAAGTATTAACCAGCGCTCCAGTTGCCCTACAAAATTGCTGGGTTAATTGTAATGCAGCGTCGATACTTTGCTTATCAACACAGAAAAAGGCTACATCATCGGCATAAGCCAGAACTTTCACTTCTTGAGATAACAATTTATAACCTTTTACGTCTGTACTTTTCAGTATACTTAGACACAGAGGCTCCAAATATAATGCAAACAGAAGGGGAGACAGGGGACATCCTTGTTTTACAGATGAGTGAAGGTGAATTGGTGAGGAAAGAGCCCCGTTTACTATTAATCGAGTTATTGCTTCGGAATAGCATATTTTTATACCGTTAAGGAGGACCTTTCCTACGTTAATGTGTTCTAAAAGAGCAAACAAAAAGAAATGGCTAACGCGGTCGAAAGCTTTCGCTAGGTCAATTTGAAGCATGGCCACTTGATCTTGTAAACTGTCGCAGCAATGAAGAACAGATCGCGCTACGTGAATGTTTGTCTGGATTGTGCGGCCTTTAATCCCGCACGTTTGATGAGCTCCAACCACTCTTGAAATGGCACATTGTAAGCGTTTAGTAAGAATTTTGGCAAATATTTTGTAATCGACATTGCAGAGAGCTATTGGGCGATACCCTTCAACAGTCCTTAACTTGTCAGAGTCGGAGCTTTTTGGTATTAACACAGTGTGACTCTGATAAAACGATGGAGGTAACCTGCCATACTGAAGTGAAGCTGTAAAAAGTTCAAGGAGGAATGGACATATCATGTCTATGTGTTGCTTATAAAATTCTGCTGAAAGGCCGTCTGGTCCAGGTGTCTTCGAGCTGGGAAGGGAGCCCACGGCCTGGCATATCTCTTTGAGAGAAAACGGTCGAGTGAATAGTTCGGAGTCCTCGTCATTTAAGCTGGGCAGCAGTGAAACGAGAGGCATATACTCTTCGTTTGATGAGGGGGAGGCCTGATCAAATAAGTTTTGATAGTGTTGTGTGAATGTGGTCATAATGCTGTCGGTATTTCTTGAGTAAGCGCCATTACATAGCAACTCCGGAATTTCTTTTGCTAAGGCGTGTCTGCGCTCGTCACCTAAAGACTTTTTAGTAGGTTGCTCGGCCGATACAAGGCGTTGACATCTTGATCGCACGGCCGCTCCTCGGTAACGCTGAAGCTCGTGGCGTTGGAGCTCAGATTTCAGAAAGCAAATTTCCTCATGAAAACTACCTGGTTTTTCGCATTCCAGATCATACAGTTCGTGAAGGCTATGTGTAAGTGCACGCCTGTCAGCTTTCTCGTGATATGCCTGAATACACGCACACTCAATTGCGATGTTTTTTGCTTCTTGCTTAAAACTATCCCACTGTGCAAAATTGGAAAGATCGGTATTACTACGAATGGCCATAAAACAGGTAATTAGTCGCTCATTAAAGTCATTGTTTTTAAGAAGATTGTTGTTTAACTTCCACAGCGCCCATTTGGGTCTAGACATTTGTTTACGTTTCTCACCTAGCCTGACAGTTACAACACAATGGTCAGAGAAGGATACCGGCGTTACCAAATATTCAAATGTGTGTTCCAAAAGACAACTAGACACGTATATTCTATCAAGGCGTGCGTGGCCAGAACTTTGCATGTGCGTGAAGCGATTGATGGACGTTCGAGAGGCACCGACGTCACTTAGGCAGTGTTGGCGCACAAGATTCTCGAGAGCAATACTACTGTTGTCTCTTCTCAGACTGATCGTCGAGCGGTCGTGGGCTTCGCATACACAGTTAAAGTCGCCAAACAGAACAATACATTTGTCGGTGTCAAGAAAAGCATCTAAATTTTGGAAAAATGAAAGTCGACTAGAACAGTCATTATAGGCATAAACGCAGATCAGCCGCCAGTGAATTCCCTCTAAGTAAATGTCACAACAAATAAAACGACCTTCAGTGTCAACCGTGTACGAGAGCGAGGTGTAGTCTAAGTCTTTGCGGAGAAACAAGAAACAACCAGCCGATAGCCCCACAGCGTGACTCACACAAACTTCATACCTGTGTAGAAAAGGCTCGAGCGCACTTGTTGTGGCCTCCTCCGACTCTATCTTTGTCTCCTGAATCGCAACAATGTCCAGGCGCTCACGTTGCAAGAGCCGACAAAGTTGCACCTGCCTCGCACGAGATCTTAGACCTCGGACGTTTAGTGTTGTGAAATTTAGGGGAATATTCTTAGCTTGCTATCCGTCCTCATAGAGACCGCATATTAGCGTTGAATGCCACTCGCTACACTTTAGGTAGATCCTGGCTTCGCGTTCGGCTTGGCACGGGACCCCGATGCTTTCTTTTTGGCGACGTCTCCGTCGCCAACACGGTTGCGTAGTGTTGAGGGCTCGTTTGAACACGAAGGTGCCTCCGTGTCAACCGGTGCCGGTCGCTTAAGTGGTTGGCTGCTGCTCGGGGGAGGGCCGTCCTCGCTAACTGCGTGCTGGGGTGTAGTCGGAGCTTTGGAGACAGTCGGTGCGGGAGTCGCATCAGGTTCCACGTGTGCGTTCTGTATGGTGCTGGTGTTCGGGGATGCTGCAGGTTCCAACACTGGAAATTCTTCATTCATGTCGATGTTTTGTGATGGCTGGATGTCTTTACTGTCACCGGGCCGTGCGTCTTCTGAAGGGTGGGCCGATTCCACGGGTGGAAATTCCCCGGTGACGTCAGCTACCTCACTGACATCCATCAGGAGTTCCGCCGCTGTGTCATCTTCGTGTGTTTGACGTTGTCGTAACATGTCAGCATAGGTGGCGCCGTTGACACACTCCTCAGTTAGATGACCATACCGCCGGCAGTTGGAGCACCTCGGTGTTCTACAGTAGCGTCGAATATGTCCCACTTTGTTGCAGCGCAAGCACAACGGAGGTCGCCCAGGAATAAGGACAAGGCTCTGGCATCCGTAGACTTGAAGGAGATGTGGTATCTGACTGGCATTGACACCATCTCCTAGTACCAGTACTACCTCTCGATTTAGAGTCTCCATGTGCTCCAGCTCGCTACACCTCCATTTTTCTCTCTTGATCGATCGCACTTTTCCAAACGGGGTGAGAGCTTCGATAACTCGTCGATCCTCTAGGTGCTGTGGAAGCCAAAGAAGCTTTAGGTTTACTTCTTGCTTGTCCGGGTCAATGATAAGGCACTTTCGGCCTTTCACGCAGAGCTCTCGTTGAGCGACGAGCTTCGCCTTGGTAACGGCGTTGACACACGTCAGCATCCAGACGTGAGACATCTGGAACTGTCCGAGGCTCACAACGTCCTTCAATTCGACGATGCCACGTAGGGCGTCTCGAAAATCAGGAGCTCGATACGGGCGCGCCGAGAGGTCCCCATGCAAGAAAACGGAATTCAGGCTCAGGTTACCTGATGTCAGACGTGGCAGGATTATCCGGTAGTCTTCTGTAACGTTAGCAGACGTCATAACGTTTCCTCGGCCAGCGGCCGATAAATTTTCCCCGGAGAACATGGAAAACGTGGCCGTTCGAACCGGCGTCTTCTTCTTTCTCCGAGCTATGAAGGCAGTCATTCAACGCACTCTAAACATTTGTTTATATCTTTACCATAGGACGCGCTTTGCAGCGCTGTCACAGCTACCGGTGCGCGCGCGTTCCATGCACGAGGGCTCAGCTCACGCTCTCGTGAGGCTCAGCCCTGCCCTCTAGCTCACCCTCTCCCGCGCTCGGGAGAGGCGCTGTAGTGCTCAGCCTCACGAGAGCGGAATGAGCCCTCGTGCATGGAACGCGCGCGCACCGGTAGCTGTGACAGCGCTGTAAAGCGCGTCCTATGGTAAAGATATAAACAACCGTTTAGAGTACCGTTGGTTGAGACTAGCTGAGACGCCAGAAAGTCTGGTCGGTACCATTTTGAGTGTTTGTGCGTATGGCGCGTGCTTTGCTCGCCTTCCTAAGTGACACAAACGCACGTGCTGGGCTGCGGAGATCGTGCGCAGGGCTGTGAAAGTGTCAACAAATTTAGAATCGCCTCAAGAGTGGGCTGGCGTATCTAGAGTGTGCCGGCCACCTGACGAACGCGCATAACTCCGCACCGTTTGATGCTATTCGCATTAACGTAGATAATCATTCCCAAAGGATGGGTTCTGCTGATTTTTATAACATACTTTTTCCATCTATACTCCGTTTCATACTTAGCGTGCAACGCTGTCAAAGCCACTGGCGCGAGCGCGTAGCTTCATGTTTGGTTTTGTTTGCGCGAGCACTGCCCGCAAATGATCAGCGAGATCAAGCACCACGCTCGCGCCAGTAGCTTTTACAGCGTTGCACGCTAAGTATAAAACAGAGTATAGGCTGTTTAAAAAAAATGTTTTTTTTCGCTTTGCATGTGTTCTTTAAGAGTAAATACAGAAAGCAAAGTATAAACATCGGAACATATTTCACAATACGCTGTTAATCTCACAAATAAAGTTTCCTAGCTCGAGCTCTCTAACACTTCCCGGAAGCTTGTATATGGCATTAATGTCTCTAAAGATATACCTTTATTTAGCAGAGCCAAATAGGGATAGATAAAAAAAATTGGGCATGACTGGCCAGATTGGCTTCTTACCATATATTGCTCATGAGGCCAGATATGCCAATTTTAATATATGTCCAAAATATTTTTTAATAAGTCCACATTCGCGAGTTTTGTAAGGGGGTCAAGTTGCTAAGTCACTTTCAAATGTCACGTGACACCCACACGAGATTAAATTGGCTTCCGGTGGCTCGTAGCGTCTTCTGCAGTCCAGCAGTCAGGTGAAACGGAGCATCCATTGCGCTGCTTGTTCTGCTAAAGCGACGCCTCGTGGTGTAGTGGAACCTATGTTTAGCGGAACATCCCCCGTGCTTGTGTGCTTTTTCTTTGGGTTTCGGGAAGCACTTGTGAAGCATTCGTTGGGTCCGGTTGAACCCATGTGTGCCAATATGCGGGATGTTTCCTTTTAAGCTTAAACATTTTGTTAAAAAAAAGAAACACGTGAAAGCTGCACTAATGCGGTTTTGTGCAGGAGAGTTTTACGACCAGGGGACATGGTATAGGGGGCTAACTGTAAAGATTAGTAGGCTAATTAACTAAAATATGTCCATTAATGTTTTAATAATTTAAAATAAACATCTGGGTCTTACTAGAAACTTGCTGAGTGTCATAAAAACCACTAAATCAGTGAATATTAGAAAGACTTGGGGCACATGGTAAGAACGATAGAGCGCTAAAGTTACCACTCGTGCTGCAGGATCAAGGCTACCGGTACGATAACGCGCATGCGCAGTTTTTCCGTCTCTTATCGTAGCCATAGTCACTACTACGTTTCCCACAAAGTCAAGGGCTTTCTAAATATTATTGAGGTAGTGCTTTTCGATGACGCTCAGGAAGTTTCTAATTGGAACCATAAGTCTATTTTCAACAATGAAAAGTTGTTAAGACAAATTAGCTGACTATTTGACTTATCAAAACGATTAGCCCCTATGCTATGTCCCCCCATGGCCGTATAACCCACCTGCACAAACTAGATTATTGAAGCTTTCACGGTTTTGTTTAAACAAATCTATTAAGCTTACAAAACACACCCTGTATCTAAAAGCGTTGTGATGTTCAGTCATATTTAAGTTTAGTCCCTGAAGTTTAGAAGCAAAAATATTAACAACAACCCTGAGATAAACTACTCGGAAAGTTTGAAAAACTTCTCTAATTCCTTCCCTAGCGTGACACAAAAATTGTGGTGAACGCTTAGCGCAGTACCCCCGTTGACCAGGAGAAACGTTTTAATGGAAATCCCTCATAACGCTGTCACGTACTGGAAACGAATTGAAGAGCTTACTTAGCCAGCATTGTGTGCTAAATCTCCTTACGAACCCACTAATATGCTTGCTGTTTTTCTCAATCAAAGCTGAGCGGGTTGGTTCATTCCTAAAATAAAAGTATCCATTGCAAAAAACGGTGACGACACTCGTAGGATTGGGCGGTGCGTACTTCTGTGATATGTCAAATCAAATCAAATGAGTTTATTTTGTCATAGCGTTCTTACACACATGTGAAAAGGGAGCCAGGAAACAAAGATTACGGCTCCAATACACGCTGTGAAGGTGGTTGGACAGCGAAGCTGTGGTATCACCTGCAACGATTGCCCACTGCACTATAGACCCTTTTTATGGCAAACGCCACCAGGTGGTGCTCCAGTCTTTGACGTCCCAGAGAACTTCCGGTTTATAAAAAGAATGAACAAAGGCCACCTTAACACCGCTGCTTGAAATGTAGATGAAACGTTTAACCACCAATTCTCCAGGTGAACGCCAAAAGAACGAAGGAGTGCGAGATCTGTTAAAATGTTTCGAGTATTCTTGTAAACCAACTTGCCTCCTCCAAGATGTAATATTGTACAGCCGAAGGCCCTCGTTAAATCTCCAACTTTGTTGTCCATGTAGCATTTATGCTTTCTAGCACTGGTGACATAAGCAAGCTCAACAGGCTTGCAAAGACGGTGCGACCGGAAGTCGCTTGGGACGCAAGCGGCAGTTCATGTTTGTAAACAGCAAAAAGGTCTATACCAAATGATTGACGAAAGAAAAGTAAATGCACTGTACCAAAACTTTTTTATATATGAAAGACTTCGTACGCTGCCGTTGCCGCGGCAGCTTATGCAACCGCAATCTTTACCGCGAAACGCATGCGGGGAGCGCTACGTGCTTCGCATTGTTAGCGGGACTAGTGACGTCACTCCACACTTCGTACTCTGCCGTTGCCGCGGCAGCTTATGCAACCGCAATCTTTACCGAGAAACGCATGCGGGGAGCGCTACGTGCTTATCATCGTTCGCGCGCGCCTTATAATCTATCACGTGGTTTTGACACTTGTTTTGTGGTTTTCTTATTGAAACAAGTGTCAAAACCATGATAAATGATAAGCACGCGCGAACGGCGATAAGGCGCGCGCGTTAATTTTCTGTCGACGAACGCGACACAAGAAAAAATCCCGACCTACAAGTCATATACAGCTTCGCTGTAAAAAAAAAAGCTGCAAGTTTGCGGTTTGACGGGTTCCTGACCCCTTTAATCCTTGAATTGAACCTTTTTGCACGTAAGCATTTTAACTAGACTTCTGTCACCTTTGTTTCTCTATCGCCAGTTCCCTACCAAAATATATAACGCACGAGAAACTTTCTTCACCTAACCAAAATAAACCCAATGTCTATAAAATTATCCCAACTCAAAAAGGATGGTAAGGCAGGGCAAAATGCGAGCGCGGTTTCAACAGAAAAAAAAACGAACAAACGAATGAACCACGGATAGGAGAACCAAGCGTGGGGAATGCGTGGAATCGGCTAGGACTCTTCACTTTGATAAATGGAACCTGGCGGCGGAAACTTCGACGGAGGCATCGATCCATCCCGGTATACCTCGCTGTCAGCGCAGAAGATGCCTCCATTAAATTCGGGAGTTCCACAACCGAAGACATCGCGCGCCCGCATCACTCGAATTGACGAGTGCAGCTGAAACTAGTGAGGCCGTCACTTCCGCGGCGAAATCCGAAACAAATTAAACAACCGTCACACAAAGTATTTTCTATTCACTCGTCTCGTACACACGTAACTAGAAAAAAGTATTCATGCATATAGATCATTTGATTACTCGACAAGAAATGCAATTAGCCGTTACTTTTCTGATTCTTTCAGATTTTGAAAAAGAGAGATTTTTCTGGCATGTTTGAAAACCGGCAAAATACTTACCTTCTTAAACCACACATTTTAGTAAACCAACCTCCTGTCGAAAACTTGGTTCGATAATGCTTTGATAGGAAACTTGTACAAGCAAAGGACGCCATTGGAAGCGAAGAGAAAAATATTAACTGTTCCAAGTAATTTGATTACCTGTAACAAGTTCCGTACAAGTCTACTTATTCACCGACCCAAAATGAACGTTCAGCGACGCGACACCGAACCGTGCCAGGAGAAACTGCCGACATCTGCTAGCAGTGAAGACGTTGTGCGGCATAACGAAACAGCCGTAGAAATGCTTAGTATATGATCGTGTTCAAAGTTCGTCAACGCAAGGTAGGTTACAGTATTTTGTTTGCAGCAAAATTGTGTTGTCTGTTTGTTTGGACAGCTGGGAGGTAGTGAGCTCCAACGAACGTCTCGTGTAACCGAAGGTGTTTCTGAGCGATATTTGGGCGTTAGAAACCTTTTGTAGAAACTAACAAACCGATGAATTCGTGCAACGAAACGTTTTACGAAGGTGTATTTAGGTGGTGCATTTATCACACTCGAATTTGATAAATGTAGGTACGTGGAAAATTATTCCAGTTTAAAAGTCTTGTGTTTTTTTGTTTTTTTATGTACGGGGAGGAAAATGGTAATAACCGTCTGGTTGTCATCGCTGCCCACAGATGGCACAACAAAAATCCCAAGCGTGAAGACCTTCTGTGAGGTGAACACCCGAAAGTAGATCCTGCACATTCGAGCGTGTCTGGTACCATCTTTGAGTAGCAACGTCAACCAGACTGCCGATTTCTTTTCTGTGCATAGGAAAACAACAAGGTTTTTTTTAGCTTTGTTTATTACCTGAAATCTACACAAAGAAAATTCGAGTACGATAAAGGCAGCCCCTAAGGACACCTTTTTGAAAGGCTTTAAGGAACTCCGTTTATTGGTTTAATTATACGAATTGGTTTACGCCCAATCAGAGCTCAGAAACACCTTGTAGATTATAAAGTTAGCCAGTGCAGTATACGACCGCTCTGCTGTGGGCTTCAACGTGCGTCACGAAGTAGTGATGCACGACAACACGTTGGTACGACGGCAATCCAGAGCGAAACGAGCAGGGGTGGGGATTGAACCCAGGATCCATGGCTTTTGCAGCGCGAGATTTTGACCCACGTGCTCCGAGGTGCGGGGCGCTAACACACACGGCCGCCGATTCCCCAAAGTTGTTCGTGGACCTCGTGTAGGGTTGTGGTTGACTTACGTTCTGGGATGGTGGATAAATGCGTCTTTGTAGGGAGCGAGATCTCACCTGGAAAGAGAAAATATTTGAAATGAGACAGCGGTTACAGTGTGACACTGCAATACTGACAAAAGTTGCGCTTACAAAAAAAGTCAGATGACGTTTACGTTTCCGCAAAACCGTGAGCGAGATTCCCCAAATGAGTCGATGCTCGCTTATAAATATGTTTTGAGCTAAAATTAATTTTTTTAAGAATTTTTTTTAACAGGTAATTATTTACATAATCCGGATTACATTTCTTCCGGCGTTGATAAGTCTTTAAAATTTAAGCAAAAACATTGGGTGGGTTACTGAAATGTTTAAACAACTCCTTTCGCAAATCGATTAGTGACAGGAATGGTCTACAACAATACATAAGAACTGATAATCGCGATGCCATGTTTTCCACTTTGTTAGGCGTTCTTTGTTATTCTTCACGCAATTTTTTGCTATGTTTGATGCAATGCATATTTTTGTGCGATACTTGAGTCACAAGTTTCATGCATTTTTTTGTACCTAGTGCCTCAGCGGCATCCTTTTCGGCGCCGCTGACGGCGCTGCATGATTTGCGAAAGATCCATTGCCTACCGTACAGTAACACATTAGAACCCCGGAGGCAAATAATTTTGCCCCTCTCATGATGTCAACTATATGTACTGCCTCTAAAATTATTTACACTCGACAGCTTTATATTCGCGCACCGTTTTAGAAAGACATGTTCAACAAGATTACATATTTCTAAATCCTTAAAAAATAGAGAATATTATTCAGTCAAAATGTTACGCCGTTGAGCATAAAATATATCACTAACCCGATTAATGGGACTAAATGATTCAAATGTGCGGACCATATTTTCCCCTTCCTGCTCACGACAAATTATAAATAATTAAAAAAAACTAACGCTGGTTCGAATAATTCAACCATTTAAAGAGTATGATGGCGCTGTATGAGTACCCCAAATATAAATTACTGGCCTCTTTTTCTTTAATTCCTGCGTTTATTGTGAGAAATGCACGGCTTGGACAGTCTTGAGCAACCTATTATCGTTCCGCTTTTGTCCAATCAGATTGCAGCATTTGCGTGGCTTTGACATGGCTGTGGTGGCGCTGCTGTCGATGCTGAGCATGCGCAAACACTTAAATCGACACAAATCAGGTCTCAACGCGTGCGCAGTACCCACACTTCGATTGGCCAAACGCGGGCTTGATTTGGGCACTGAGTGTTGGTGCGTGACAACGTTGAAATCACTTTCGGCTTGTATGCACTTCCAAAATACGAAATCTTAAAAAAATGAATAAAAAAAAACACTTAATGAGCGTGTTTTTATTGAATGACATAAACGTCGCTTGGGATAATGGTAAGGGAGAGCGAGGGGCATTTGTGTGGTAAAAGGCATATTGCATTTCGGAACTAAGAAAAAGACGCAACAAAGTGTATTCGCTTTATAAGATGGCATTGCAAGTCACGTAAAACGCATTATTTAGTCAGCGGGACTTTCGAGTTTAACGTTTTAATGAAAACGCATCGGGAAGCGTCGAATCAATAGGGTGGGTGAACATATATAGCCAACCGCTTTAATACGACTTACCCCGTCGCGATAGTACCATTGAAACCTAATGCGGTTTAATCCTTAAAAGCGAGCCCCCGAGCACGATAACAATAATAATTAGGGTCTTGTGTTTTCGGGTTTGATATTTCTTCAAATTCGTGGGTGTTTCTGGGGGTGGGAGATAAAGGGGGGGGGGGTATTTTTACCCACAGATTCGGTCTTTTTCGGTGCCAATTGTTTGCATGTTTTGTGGTGCTGGACAAAATAACGGCGTTAATCGCGGCATAAAATTTACCAACCTCCAAGGAGCATGCGCGTGATCTAAATACTTGGAAAACGTTCCTGGAGTCCGATTTTGGTCTTCGCCAAAAACGAAAGCTTAATTTCCTTACGCGGAGCGAGTGAGGATATATCCAAAATATAGCGTTGGTAGACGGTTCGCTCGCTAACGCGAGTCAAGAACGCGAGGCGGCATAAACAACGCGGGGCACTAATCTATTAATTAAAAGTGTGACCATTTTGTCCACCAGTGTTAGGGTGTATTTAGATGTACGTATACTTCTTCAGTATTAGAAAAAAGACAAGATGTTAGTGTACTTTGTTCCCCTGCCTTCGTATATATATATATATATATATATATATATATATATATATATATATATATATATATATATATATATATATATATATATATATATATATATATATATATATATATGTAAAAGCGATGTGTAGACCCTTCTCGTTTACGCTCATCACCTGGTAGGCATATTCGGTATGGGCGACGAAAAAATAAAATATCATTTCATCCTGCAAATAGTAAAAGAAAAAAAAAGAGAGAGATAAGGCAAAAGGAGAATGGGTGACGGTTACGCCTATGCCCTAAACGCATTCTATTGGCGTGGCGGCGGCAAGACGTTTTCTCCCATACTTGAAGCGACGACATTCAAGATGGCGGCGCCACCCTTGTGGAAAATGGCTATACCTGCTAGATTATCAGGGGCTAGGTCACTAAGAAAGAATGACAGAAATAACTAACGTGAGACAGGTAAATATTTCAATAATTAATCGTGTTGCCTGTACGTTTAGACAGCCCCCAGGAGGCGTCTGGTGTATCAGCTGCAGATGAGAAATTTAGCCGGAGCGGTACCGCTGCTGGGCTGGTGTCTTTAACGTGCATCACGCAGTAGTGATACACGACCGCACGCCGGTACGATGTTAATTCAAATCGAAACAAGCCCAGGGGCGGGAAATAAACAAAATTAATGGTGTTGTAAAAAGAAAAGGTTGATGGTAAAAGAAAAATACAGGAGACATTGGGTAAAGTTAGTAAGGGAAGATGTCAGTTGAAAATAAGCGTATCGAAAGCTGCGACTTCCCTGTGTTCGCGTCGACCTGTAGAGAAAATGAAAGACGTTTACAACTCCCTGTAATGCCGAATTAGAGCGCAGCTCTCGAGGAGGAGGAGCGGAGGATACGGAGGAAAGGGTACAGGGGAACGCGCGTTGGTCACGAGTGAGACCCGCGCGTTGCATTATGGGACGTTTCCGCGTAACCGCGAAGTGTATTATGGGACGTTTCGGCGTAACCGCGTGGTGCATTATGGGACGTTTCGGCGTAAACGCGCGTTGCATTATGGGACGTTTCCTATAATGCACCGCGCGGTTACGCCGACGGCGACGGCGACGCTGACGCCGACGCCGCTCAGGCCGGAAACGGGCGCCTAAGAGCTGGGCTCTAGAACTCGTTGCGGGTAAAGTCAGTCTGCCTAATCTTCACCGGCTTGACCCTTAGGTCCGTCCACAGCGGATACTCCGAGCCATATCGGAGCGAATCCGAGATCGAGTGAGTTCAGTCGAGAGGAGTCGCCGTGACTCGCTGGAGCACCCAGTCAGGTGCTACGTTCACAGAGCTGGATTGGCTGATATGGCTCGTAGGGGGCGCTGTGGTCTGACGTAGAACGAAAAGTATAGACAAAACGGTCTAACAAAAAAAAACAAACTAGAGAAGGTATAATATCTAATGATAAAAAAACATATAAAAATATCAATTTTGGAAGTTGCTTGTGTTTCCCAAATTAGGAGAATATAAATATTTCCGGTAAGAAGAAAAAAAATTAAAAAAAAGTCTTGTAAAAAAAAAAAGAAAGTCGAAAGAAAGATTGTTATTCGGCTTTCCTAGAGTGTCCGTTGGGACACGCTAAATAAAAATAAAAATTAAAAACGAGAGCAACATTATGAAGAAAGAAGAAGGAAGTTGTCGGGTCGCGAAGTTAAGACCGGTGAAAATTGTCAGAAAAAAAAGACAAAAAAAAGGAGAGCAGGTACAAGTTGAGGAACTTGTAGACTGGAGAGGGCGGAACAACGTAATGGGGAGGGGAGGCATAAAAAATACCGCTGGGAAAGGAGAAGCGGTTAGAAAATAGATGGGGAAAGAAAGCAGGAAGTGGCGTTTTACGGCTCCTTAATTAGGGAAAAGGGTATTTTATGGTCAGCTCGAACGATTGCGCGTAAAAAAATTAGAGGAAAGGAAAAAAAAGAAAAAAAAGCTCTAACGTGTTTGCATGGCGGCACCTGTTTTGTGCCATCCAGTTGTTCACCTGGTTTACCGCACCGCCGGCTGCCATCAACGTAATGAACTTGGGACGCGGTATAGAGCCAAGTTTGCGTAATAGGGCTATTTCCGGAGAAGGCAACGTTATGCTCGACACTAATTTGATACTTGATGCCGTATACTTTACAAAGTGCCTCGTGGCTAGCGAGGTTCGTAACATATCGGTTTTATCTTAGCTTCTTGAATATACTATATAAGAACGTGTAAATAGAAATCTATATAATAATACCGCTGGCCACGAGACGGCCAGAAATTTTATCACGCAGACCCACATTGCTCATTAACTGCAACGACCCTGTCATTTATTTACCCACCCCCCCAAAAAAAACAAAAAAAAAAACTAGGGCGCAATATATTGAAAAAAAGAAAACAACAACAAACTGCAACGTTCAGTATGAAGCTAAAAAAAATAGAAAAGAAGCAAAGCGAACGAGGATCGCGAGCGTGTGCAGACCTCAGACGAAAAATGTGTCGTATGCATGTCGTGTTATCTTTAAGCCGGGGTTCACACTCCTCCTACATCATACAACAGACAGTCTGCGAACTCGAGTCACCGCATTATCCGTGGTTCGAATGCCGCGTGCCCAGTTTCTCCTGGAACTCATTGGTATATGCGGCATTCGAAGCACGGATCTCGCGGTGACTCGCCTTCGAATCTGTGTATGCAGACTGTCTTATGTACAACTGATATAAGCAGTGTGACTTCGGCATTAGGGGAAACAATTATAGCAGCTTCACGAGTAAACGGGTACAAAGATCGTTGTAATTTTGGCGTTCCATCCTCGGCGTCTCAAGGCTCGTTCACACAGTCGCGCTTTGACTGCGTTAAGACCGCTTGCGTCGAGCTGTTGCTATGGTGACCCTTAAGGGCTATTCACACACTCGCGTCGAGTCCGACCGAGTTCAACTGCGAACGGCTTGCGACGTAGGGGTTTCCATGGCAACAGCCGCGTCGGCTCCAACAAAACGGGAAGAAACCTGTTATGTTGGAGCCGACGCAGCTGTTGCCCTATAGACCCTTTCTTCAAGGGCGCCGCCATCTTGAATTGTCGTCACTTCCAGTATGGGCGAAAACATTGTTTTGCCATCGCCACGCCAGTAGAAGACACTTAGGATATAAGCGTAACCGTCAAACATCACCGTTTTGCCTCCTCCTATTTTTTTACTAGTTACAGGTTTAAACGTTTTAGCATTTTTTAGTCGCCATACCGGATACGCCTATTAGGTGGCTGGGGACGAGAGTATACAGAAAAGGTCTATAGCAACCGGAACGTTGGAAGCCGTTGCTGTTGAACTCGGTCGGACTTGACGCAAGTGTGTGAATCGCCCTTTAAACGTGGTGATACCTCGCCTATCAGCGCCGGAGCTCGAACAGAACGTTTCCTTTCTTTCTATCCAGGGGCTCCGGAAACGGGCGGGCAGTAGAAGGGGCATGCCCCCACACTTAAAACTGTTCTGCCCCCCCCTCCCTTCCCTCCCCTCCCTCCTCTTCTCTCTCCCCACCACCCGTGAGGCTGTCGCATGTTGAAGCTACACTTCATAGGCGACGAGGCGCTACAGGATAATCCGACGCGAAAGACAAGCCATGTGCGGAAAGTGCCAACACCAGGCTATACGACGTTGGAGCCCCCGCTTCGCTGTGACTACCGAAGCGCTCCCTGTCGGCGCTCGTTAGTGTCATGATGCAAGTACTTCGCTTCACCACTCCTATCTCTATCTCTCTCTGTCTCTCTCTCTCTCTCTATATATATATATATATATATAGAGAGAAAGAGAGAGAGAGAGAGAGAGAGAGAGAGAGAGAGAGAGGGGTGAACTACATGATGCGACATCAGCCCTCAGACATCGCCCCCACACATCAGATATACTTCCGCAGCCCCTGTCTCTATCTGTTTCTGTTTTACAAACATACACGCGCGCAAACAGGTACACACAAGCACGCACGAACACACGCATAAAAACCAGAATTGTGCCTATCTCAAATACTCTACTCAAGATACTGTATTTCAAATTTTGTTTTTATGTATCTTGGTATCTTGCAAATACTTTTGATCGAGAGTATTTGATGCTGTATTTTAATTACATTTCTGAGTATCTTGAACTCATTATCTCAAATACATTCTTGACATTCCGCCATTTTCTCAGTTTTTCGGTATGAAGTAGTGTGGGCGTGGCACCAGCAAACGGGAACATTTTTTCGAACAACCAAGTCCTGTTTCTAGCTCCAATAAGCTACAGTGACTTAGATTGAGCTCGTGAAAACATCGCTTTTGTGCCGATTGTGACTCTTTTTTCACCCCAAAGTTCGTACAATGAAACTTTCCCCTCGCCTTCCCAAAGGCGCCTTTTGTTTCCCAGAGTTTCCCCAAAAATCCTCAAACAAAAGGGGGATTTTACTGAAGTAAAGATTGCCACACTCAGGCGCAACGCAGAACGGGAAACAACCCACGAAAGCAATGCAGATTTCAGTGTAAAAAAAAATAACAAATAGAAAAAAAAATGCGAAGGGGATACAAAAAGAAGACACTTTTGTTTTGCTTGTTGTATATCTGACCCCGCTAGAACAAAACGTCGTGTTTTTTTTAGTTCTTTTTTTGTCGACAGTCCGGCATTTATTGCACTCGCGAAGACTGTCGGTAAGCGAACATTGATAAGCAGAGAGCAGTACGGGAAACGTACTACGAGCAGGATGAATTCTCAAAATGCCAACCAAGCGTCCCCAACGCTGAGTGCCTTTCTGAACGCAACCTACTTGAAGGAGGTGCGACCAGTGCCTTGGCTATTATGTGGGCTCTCTTTGTTATCCATTCACTCATTTCCGTATGCCAAGTTCGTTTATAGTCAACTCCCCACATAGGAAATATGGATTGTAGTTAAACGATACGTCTAAAGTGCGCCGCAGGACGTGACATTGCCACGCACGTCGCCAAGCGAGCGCGTGCGTGGCCGAATGGTTAGCGCGCTTGACTGTTGCCGCGTTTAACGCGAAAGGTCTAGGTTCGATTCCAGCCAGTGGAATGTTCTTTTATTTATTCTTTCAACTTGGCGTTCTCGTAAGTTCGAGAACATTCTCGTCTGATCGAGTTCCGAATGTTCTACGCACTGAAAGTTCTACGC
This sequence comes from Ixodes ricinus, assembly GCA_037355805.1. NCBI lineage: Eukaryota > Metazoa > Arthropoda > Arachnida > Ixodida > Ixodidae > Ixodes > Ixodes ricinus. Next base: position 13,604 of record JAZHYW010001685.1, on the reverse strand, counting down.
CGAATGTTCCAGAAACCCACGAGGGTACATAAGGGACTCCGCATGGCGAGCGGAGTCAGTCTCGCCCCAGCGTACGATCCTGCTGTTACGCCGCCATCCACGCCCGCGACGCTCTGCTGTTATCTTCTTTTTCATTTTTGTTGCGGGCACAAGTTCGCCCCATTAAACGTTTAGTTTCTTCCGTTATCATCGCCTCATCAATTGTCATTCGTGACAATATTCATCGATGTCACTATAACTAAAGCAATCTCTCTCTCTTTTTTTTTTGTCCCAGAAATGTTTTGTAACACGTATCAGTGATATCCTGTTTTTTATAGTTGGAGTGCATAAAATAACCCTACAATGTTTTTTATTCTTTTTTTTTCGTTTTTTGCTGTGGCTTGCTAATAAGCCATTCTGGTAAACAAGATTTGCGGAAATGTATAATTGTGTTTGTCACTGACGTGGATACAAATTACGCAATGCGGAAGTATCTTCAAACGTAATTTAAATTCATTTCTATGTATTTGTGCTTTACTCAAGATACTTTATAGTGAAACTAACTTGAGTAGTATTTTAAATACTTAATGAAGCAGGTATTCAGCAACTTAACTTAAATACTTTTATCGAGTATTTTGTCCAACACTGATAGAGACACGCACACGAGCGCGCACACATACACGCACACACACAAACTTAAGAACCGTTGATACATGAAAAAACAGTGAGTGCGCAGGCGAGCTGGTGGAAGTTGATCATGATGTAGAATACCCGAGACTGTGGTAAAAGCTGGGAAACTTGGTCGAAGAAAAAGACAGGGGACAGACAGAAAACGCAAAAGCTGAGTTTGAGACGTTCTTTTCCCTGTCTTTTCTCTTCGACCATGTTTCCCAGATTTTACCACAGTCTCGGATATTTTACATCATGACCGTGGTACATCCCTTCTTAAATCGCGGGGCGCACCAAGAGCAGCGCAGACCCGTTGTCGATGCATAAAGAGTGTAAGCTGGTTCGCGCATTTGCGACCGACCACTACATTTTCTTTTCTAGCCTCAAATACCCGGAAGTAAAAATAAAAAAAAAAATAAAAAGAGGGCAGAGCCGGAAGTCTTTAACGACTTTCGAACGAACTTCCGGTAAAGAATGAAGGATGCCACTGTCGCTGGCCACCTTCGCGACGCGAATCTACGCTGACACCAGGAAGGATAACACACGCAGCAGATACAAAAAAGTAAAAAAAAGAGACACAATCCATGCTAAAAGAGGCAAACAAAACAGAAAGAGCTAAAGTAAAGCAGATATACAAAATACCGAGCCAAATGATGCACAGGGAATTGACAACTTGCCGAACGATCCATCAGTTTTTCCTCTCGCAGAGTTATCTGGAATTTGGGCAGCCACATTATACGCAAATAAATTTGCGCCGTAAAATTGTTCACGCAAAGAGCTTACGCGTCGCTGTATATTTTGAGCAAAAAAAAAGGAAAAAACCTGTTAAGTTGTGTTGATATTACTGCGCCTAATTCATCGAAAGAGAGTATGAAATGTAGCAAATAATGTTTTAAATTTTTTTTGTTGATAACCTACGGAAAATGGCGAATAACGGCAAAATCGAGACATGCGGAAACGCGCTCAAGAAAGCGACGAGGAAAGGAAATAGAGAGGTGGCCGTTTGCATGTTTACAGAAGGGACAAGTCAAAAAGGCCGGTTGACATAAACGGCACTTTAACAGTGACTTAGCCAAGTCGTTAGCTGCTTCGTCGCGTTCAACCTATATGGCTCATCTTCATTACGGCGACCCCACTTTTGACCCCGCCCCGTCCTTACCCTTCATCCCCTCTTTTCATTCTGTCCTTTCCTTTGCTATCGACATTCGTCTTTTTTTTTTATTTTTATTTCCCGAGCTTCTCGATGCGCCTTGCTCGGCGCGAGCCGCGCGCACGCACCACGCCATCGCTCCGGACCCGTTCGGTGCAATGGGTTCGGCGATAACACCCCCAACGAAACAACCGTAAGAAGCACTGAGTCCACACGTGAGCTGACAGCGCGTTAGGAGCTACGCGCTCGTTGCACCAGTAATACGCCTTTCCTTCGCCACGTGATCACGTATCCGCCTCAGGCCCTCGTGCAGAGGGAGCGTGGATTCGTGCGATGAAAGTTGGGGGGCGGTAGATTGGTGAGGGGAGCGCGTAGCTTCCACCTGAGTGTCAGCTTAAGGGCGATATGCTTATATTGAGGAGTGTTTCTTCCAACCGCTCGATTGGGGTTCACGTGGTTTACGGGCCGGGTTTGCCATGCGAGCTGCGAGGATGTGATGAAAACGTCGATCGTATGCGAGCGCCTTTGCCTCTCCACCCACTTTCCTCCTCTCCCCGCGACTAGGTGGTGCATGCGCACAGGAGGTGTCCGCTATTAAATAGCAAAAACTCTCTCCTTGATTTCAGTTGCTCCCTCTCTTAAATTTAGGCTCTCTACTTAGGCGTGAACGGAGATCAGGAAAGTGCCCCATCACCAACGCAACGCTTGGTGTTTTTGGTTTGTTTTTGTTTAGTTTTGTTCCTAGCTCGAGGTTGACGTCAGTGAAGAGTGGGGATAATGGCGGTGGAGGAGAGGTAGGTGTGTGAGTGTACGTGCGTGTGCATGTGCGGGCGTGTGCATGAGTGTGTGTGTGTTGTTCGGAAAAGGGGTGACTTTAATAGCCGTGGCAGGGCGTGAATCCCCCGGGGTGTCGCTCAGCCGTCGATGGTTTCCGTGCGAGTGGTTGGCCTCGCCGCTTCGAACACTAATTACGCGCCGCGACGACGGAGTCGGCAAAGCTCAAGGGGCGTGTCACTCCACGTTAACAGTATACCGCGCGCGATGGGACGACAGCGAGAGATAATGGGGAGATAATGCGCGGAAGCTGAGATCGCCGATAACCAAAATGGGCAGAAGGGTAGATTTGTGTGCAAAAGTTGTCCGTCGCGCACCTTTTTTTAATTTATTTTTTTATTGAAGTACAGATTTTTGTAGTAATCGCCGCCGGCGCGCTGCCATCTTTTTGCTACTGATCGCTACTGGTCGCTTCCAATCCCACTTAAAGTGGGATTGGAAGCGCGTTCTGAGCACGCGTAATAGCTCGAGTCTTTTCTGCGGAATATCCGGGTATGCACGCGCGTACGTCCAGCGTCCAGTGACTCCGCACTTTTCGCCACGGTAATCAGCCCTGCCAAGCCGTATATATTTTTTTGTGTTTAATGGTCCTGGCATTAGCACCTGTCACACATTCGTGGCTAAATTGAGCGTACGGCTGTCTCATGAACTGTTCCCGAAGTGATCGCATATTCTAGCGGACGGATATGTTGCTGCGGCTGGTTGGTTTCGGAGCAGACGACTCTTGGCTAGCAGACGGCAGTCGGTTCCTCCGGCCTCGCGCCTCGCATTTTGGGTGGTCACACAAATGCTTCCGTGATGTCGAGTCACGTGCCTCGCTTCGACGCTCTTATTGGGTCGCGGAACCCTAGCCTCCACAGTTCGCCAAGTTATCGTGAAACGGAGTATAGCAGGGCACTAATGCTAGCGCATAAAGAGACACTTCCATCTTTTTTTTAACTGTCCTTAATCGTCTGCAGTGTTTTTAACTAACTTCTTACGGCAAAACATTCAGTAACGAAACATTAACTTGTTATGGCAAAACATTCAGTAAAATTCAGTAACATTCAGTAATAGAACAACAAACATTCACTGAAATTGAGCTATGCTTGTCTTCGTTATAGGGGCTTTGCCGCGCGACGTCGACTCCAACGTGTCGTTTTCTAGAACCGACAAAGGCTATACTACGGTGTTCCTCTATCGTATGCTGTAGAAAGTCGTGTTGTTCCTAGGTTAGCGCTACATTTGTGTTTCCTTGAGTTGCCTCCAAAGCCCCCTCCCCTTTTTTTTCATTCTTTTTTTAACGCGTCCAAACTGAGTGTTTTTTTTCGGAGTACCCTAAAATGCTGGCCATGCCTGACATCTTTGTAATGTGGATGGCCTTAATAGTTTTCAGTTATACCCATCACGTTTCTAATTGAAATGATACCTTCAAATGTATTAATTAAAAAGTTAATTAAAAAAATGAAAGCCGTTTACAACTCCCTGTAACGCCGAATTAGAGCGCAGCTCTTGAGGAGGAGGGGAAGGCACAGGAGGGGGGGGTCACGTGGCCTGGGGGTCACGTGACCTCGAGGGGTGGGGGGCGGAGAAAATTTTCCGCTAAATTTAGCGGGGAATATTTTCCGGTACATTTAGCGGGGAAAATTTTCCGCTAGATTTAGTGGTGAAAATTTTCCGCTAGATTTAGTGGGGAAAATTTTCCGCTAGAATTAGCGGGAAAAGTTTTCCGCTAAATTTAGCGGGGAATATTTTCCGGTACATTTAGCGGGGAAAATTTTCCGCTAGATTTAGCGGGGAAAATTTTCCGCTAGATTTAGCGTGAAAATTTACCCATTATGCACCGCGCGGTTACGCCGACGGCGACGGCGACGGCGAAGCCGCTCAAGCCGAAAACGGGCGCCTAGGAGCTGCGCTCTAAAAGCATAATTATTAACCTCTTTTCCTAAATTTGCCCTCTGGCAGGGGCCAATACAACATCTTTTACCCTTTTTACACCTTTTACAGTGATGGCTGTTATGGGATGTTCCCACCACTGGAAATTACATCCGCGGTAGTAGTTGATGTTGTAGTAGTAGTTGTTGTTGACCTTGTAGTTGTAGGAGTTGTTGATGCTGACGTTGTAGTTGCCGATGTAGGGCGTCCGTCGTCGATGTTGCAAAATCTTTAAAAAATATCGCTTTCCACTCGCGGGAATCGAACCTGACTTCATTGCTTGCGAAGCGGAGAAGTTACCATTGAAATACGCCACAGCGTTACTAGCCCGCTCTATGCTTTGGGTTTTTGTATACTCGGGGACAACATTTCCGGAATTTACAAACAAGTGAAGACAGCGTGAGCATAGCTGTGATCGGCGCTCAATGTGAGCGAGCGCATGGGTAATGTGCACCTATAGTATACCCATCGCTTTGGCTTCATTTACAAGATATTCACTGGAGGCCATAGCTGTGTGCGCAGCTGTGCCTTTCGTATAGATGTTTTTCTATTTTCTATCGTTCTCAGTCACTTGGGTTCCTTATCTGGAGTAAGTTGATGGTTCTTTGTTCTTCTCGATTCGCCACGCACTCCCGATGTCATCAGCGAGGAGGCTCGGTGAGGTTTGGTATGAAGCAGGTATGCTTTATATACAGGGAATCACGATACAGCAACTTTTACGAAGCAGGAAGGAAACTTTCTGGACGCCCCGCGGACCCTCTCCGCGGCTACTCGAGGTGAGGCCTGCCCACCTAGCTCCAGACAAGAACCCCTTTCCAGCCAAGACCACGCTTAAACACCAGCGCATACGCGCTGCTTACAATCCCCCCAAAAGAAAGAAGTTCAAAGAACATAGAAAGAAGCTCCGAACACTGACATCACTTTTCTCCAGCGCCATTCGTCAAAACTGACATTATTTCTTCAGAGGCTTTGCTATTCGCCAAAACTGACATCACTCCTTCAGAGGCTTTGCCATTCGTCGGTTCTGATGTCAGGTCTTGCACAACTCTCATACTACCTTGGCACTCCGGTATGGAATGCTGCTCGCCCATCGATCGGAGCACGGAGAGGAAACACGATACTCCGGTTAGCTTCCCGCCGTGGTTCCGCTCAAAGGGCATTCTCTTTACGGGGAACCATATGGCACGTATGCGAAGGCATCGGCGCCCGGCAACACATATTACCGAGAGCACGTCAAGAAAGCGATAAACAATGGCGCCAGGCCTTACATCTCGTATGCGGGACGAAAAAATAACAAAACATTTCAACCTGGAATATGCGAGAAAATATAGGAGGGGCAAAGCAAGAATGTGTGACAATCACGGACTCTGTGTAAACACCTTCCAGCGGCGTGGAGAGATCAAAACGATGTTTTACCGGATACCAGAAGTGACAACATTCAAGATGGCTGCGCCCTTTGAAACGGCGCAGCCATCAGACATCACATGAAACACCCAACAACTAAACTCTCGCAGTTATGAACTTCTATCTATATTTCACTGTACGGTACGCATTCGATACTTGGAAATGGTAATCTGGGTTTGATTGCTGTCACACATTGTTGAACACCAACATACCGACTTTCCAGATAGTACTACTACCCTAGTCCTGTTTTATCGGTGAGAGACCAGGCTCGCGTGCAGGCTTTGCATTTCACGGTAAGGGGCCGTGCATACAGCTTTCAACTGTTGGAAGCAATGGCGTCCGCCGAAAGTCCTTCGTAAGCGTAAGGCCCAGGGATTTGGGAGGTGAGGGGGGGGGATATCTTTGGTGCACAACGCAAGGAAACAGAGATATAAAGAGAAGCTAGGGACATCACGAGTTTGCTAGACTTTACCATAGAGCAGCACCGCTGTACAGCTTTCGTCGGTTCTAATAAACGTCTCTTTGAAGCCGACGTCGCGCCTCAAAACCCCCTATAACGAAGACAAGCTAGCTCACTTTAAGATAAAATTTTGTTGTCGTTTTTTTGTTTTTTTGAGATCATATGTCACCTAAAGTTTTGCCATCAAAAGTTAGTTCAAGTCCGATCAAACGATTAAAGAAAGCTTAAAAAAGGTGGAGTTTTTTTTTAAAATATATATTGACGTGCAATTTTTGCCACATTTAGAGAATTCTGCTACGTTTCTGCATGAATAACACGACTACAATAACAGCTAAGCATATATCTTTATATATTTGTAAAATTCATCTGAAGATGCTAATGTCGACACATTTTGCGCCATTTTGAATATAGTTCGCTGGTGAATGATTTGTGAATGTGTAACAAAACACGTTTACGTTTACGTTTGACTATCGGTGTTTCGCAGCTTGTTATTTGCATAGAAATCTTTCGTTGTAATTTTTAATATTCTGCGTACACATTGTAAATATTTCATAAAATAAGTATGAATAACTATTACTACGTGCATGCTTCTGTGCAAAATTGACGGTCGTGTAAATTACCATAGTAAAACCTCAGCAATCTCAACGCCCCAATATTTAAAATATCAAGAAAAAAAAATGCAGCGTCCACATATAAGAACATGGCTTTCACATATATTTTTTACATAAGTATATATTTAAAAACAAACATGACCCAGAGCATCATTGTACGATCCGAAGTAGAAACACCCAATAGTCACAGTATACGCTTAAAAACAGCCCTTCCCTCCGAACTTGTTTTCCTTAATTTGTTTCAATATACCTTTCTTTTTTTCCTTCGAAAAGTGTGCGCCATCTTGAAGCTGCTGCTCCAATTAGTATCCGAATCTGCCATTGTTCGGACACGCGAACTGCGCATGTATTGGACGCGAGAGCACCGTCACCGTTCGCCGAGAACTCGGGTACCAATCGCATGCTTCGTGCGCCAAAAAATGGCGACCGGCAAACTTGCTCGACGGGGTTTTGAAGAGGGTCCGCTCTTACATCTCATTCCTTATGCCTCGCCGTTGTCTTTTGTTTTTAGTGTTTTCTGTATCAAAGTCCCTTTCCCTGTTCTCAGTCTTCTATATACTTTCGTTTCATCGTAAGCCCAGACGCATACGACGCTACACGCACTGATAGGACCCATGGGACAGTGTCAAAAGCGCACCATCATGGCGTCCGTCATGTTTCTGTACGTGTTCTATCATCCCCGAACCCATCATAAATAGAAAAGGCCTAGCGACTAGCCCTTTTTGATGCTGTTTGATAGGTTCCTTTACCTCGTAGAATGTCGGCTGCGTCTGAGCTTCAGCTGAAACGAAATATAGAAGCCCATTTTTTTAATGTGAAACTATAACCTGACTAATTATTGAGCCCTTTTCTATTTACCTGCTAACGGACGACGACCCTCACTTTATCATAGCAAAAACAGCGCAAAAAGCACGCGTTTATTCAATTTTCTTTATGAATATTCTACGAAATTCCGCCTATTCCTCAAGCATTTTTCGTGGACTGCGCCGTAAGTCGGGGTCACACTGGATAGATGGATGGATGGATGCCAATGGCCGTACCACTTTCTAACGGACGGTAGCTTGCGCCACCCGGCCTGAAAACTAAAGGCGCAAGACGCAAGTGTTTCCAACCACAAAAACAATCGTGTCTCGGCTCTTGTACCTCAAATCTCGCTATCTTGTAGAAGGGCCGATTTGGCTCTAAGTTAGTTTTTTTTATTGTTGTTTGTGGGTATCTAATATGAGAGCAGAAATTGGGATTCATGACACTTGCAATTCAGTCAAAGGGCCAGTCTTTAGCTGCTGCCTGTTGTCATGTTTCGCCGCGAGACCACGATAGTAAAGAAAAACAAATTCCAAGGACACCTAAGCGTTTTTTGCGAGTTGTGAACGAAAAGCATGAATGTCGTTCTTCCGCTCCCTTGGCTCGTATGCGGTGTACTGGCGTGGAAGGGCACGTTTCGCTACTGACGAGGTTGCCGAGCGCGAGTACTGTAAAACGGCCACAGCCCCCCCCCCCCCCCCCCCCCTCCGGCAACGCCTCACACGAGAGCGGCGGCCGAGCGCGCGCTCTCGTGAAGCGGCCGCCAATGGCTATCTAGGAGCCGTTTCGCTCAGCCAATGAAAGAATGAGCATTTCTTTCACGTGTTTATGCGGTTACAGACGCCGCCGACTCCACTCCATGCGATAGTTCATGCTTTTGGATTAAAAAGTTGTGATCTAAAACTGTTTATTCCGACAACAGCTCATCTGTGTAAAGCCCTTATTGCCCCAATAAGCCCGAAATAGCGAGAGAAAGTTCCCCAGAACAAAGCTAACGAGGAATTTAATTACACTTTTTAGACGATGTTTCCTGGTATATTCTCACAGAAAATATTACATCACAGAAAAACGTGTTACGACGATTTTAATAGCTACTCATAACTTTCATCAACTAGTCAATTAATTTGTGTGCCATTGAAGTGTAAATTTTAATACTGACGTAAATATATATATGTACGTCAGTAAACTTCCTCAAACTTTATCGTGTTCAAAGATTTTATTATACACTGCATGTTATTTCAGGCTTGTGTAGCCAGTTTAGTTTGCGTTCCAAACTTTGCTTTAAGGGCCATGTCTTCCGGATCAAAGCTTGTCTATGAAAGGACGTCCCAAAACTTCAGGCATAAGCAAAACACACACCACCCTTCCAGTCTACTTCTCCAAACGCACTTGGCGACATGCACTCTTCTCACATGTCTGCTCACCAACAACAAGGACACCCAAACAGCCTACCACAGCCATGTAGAAAGAAAATTCACTGACAACGACAAGAATGATAAACAAAAACACAACACAAAAACGCGTGCGCGCATATACGCACGGACGCACGCACACGCACGCACACTTACAAGAGCACAAGCACACGCACACAAACACCAGCCGCGTCAAGGCAGAAAGCGGAAAGCGAAGCCAATGTCACCAAGCATATGTTGATGCGCCAGAGCCATTCAAGGACAAAACACAGAAATAAACAGACGAACAAACAGACAAACAAACAGACAAACAAACGAGAAGTAGTCGCAGAGGGTACAGTCAACTTACCGATTAGTCCACCTGGCTGTGTCTTAGCATACATAGAGTTTTCATTATAGCACGAACAGACCAGTCAGACGACGCGAAGGAAAATGGGAAGAAATAAAGGGGAAAAGGGGAATAACACTAAAGACGCAACCAGCGGAGCGTGCACTGAAGTGATTGGACGCCCTCCAGATTTCCGAACACAAACTGAAATAGGAGGCAAACTCGGCTGGTGTCTTTGGCTATAAAGAACCACTCGATCGGTGAAGTAGATTCCCTTTTTTTCCATATTCCCTTTTTCGTTGTATAGTTGTTCTCGCCACTACTTTGAAAACGAAGTCTGTCCCTCCCTCACACCATGTCGTCTCAACGACGAGGAGACATCTGCAAACACTCCAAGCAAGATGGAAGTTTCGGTTTCAGGAACTGAACCTTTTTCCCCGTTTTCTTTGCCCAAACCTTCTGTTTGTTTTTTGTTTGTTTTTGCGCAAACTTTTTTTATATCCAACACAGCTCTTTCTCCCACTCTCCAAAAAAGATAGCTTAAATATTGTTTAATCCTCAAACTTCGGAACGTGAAAAAAAAAAGAAATGCATCTCACTTTGTTTGTTCTACACAATTTGATTCCGTTACTACCCTTTAAAAGCGGCTCTCCTGCGGGCGGAGTTTTTTTTTTTTTAATATTATATGTTTGGTTTATTTTTGTATATTATGCATGAAACTTTGTAAAGAGCCCACGAGATTCGTTATCGTTGTGTGTAAAACACGTTTAGTGTCACATATTAAACTGATGCAGGAACTCGTTTTGGCGAAATATTGAAATCTGATGTTATGGATAATATGACTAGATGTACCGAGCCATGCAGAGCAATGTAATGTTTATTTTTTTTTTGCATTTCCCTGAACTCAAAATATTATTTATGCGAATTTATGCCAGTTCTCTCCTCAATCAATAAACTCTCTTTGGAAGATAGCTTGAAATACTGTTTACTTCTCAAATTTCGAAACGCGGAAAATAAAATCTGCATCTAACTTAGACAATTTGATTCTGTTACCGCGCCTTAAGGGCGACCCTCCAGCAGGCAGAGTTTTTTTTTTTTTAATTTTATATGTCTGGTTTATTTTTTGCAAATTATTATGCATGAAATTTTGCAAACAGGCTCACAAGGTTCGTTTATCGTTGTGCGCAAAACACGTTTAATGTCACATTATAAACTGATGCAGGAACGCATTTGGGCGAAAGATTGAAGTTGATGTTAAGGGTAATATGACTAGGTGTACTGAGCCATGCAGAGAAATGTTTATACTTATTGCCTTTACCTCAACTCAAAATACTCTTTATGCGAATTTATGCCAGATCCCTCCTCAATCGACAAGCTGTATAGTAAGTACCATAAACCTAAATTCAAGAAAAATAAACTTTAAGATATTTTGTCTGGGAGTAAAGCAATCGCAGCGAGACGTCGTTCATGTCTTGAAATCTTCCCCAAAATCTAATATTCCTTGTTCTCTTTTTGCTTATTAGTGTGGAAGGAAGATGGAAATGGTACAAAAGACCTTGCTTAGCATAAGGATGAAACATAAATAAATAAAGTGTTACCGCAAGGAGGAGACTCCCAAACTACAAAACAAAGCGCTGTACAAAACTTAAAATATGCAACGGAGAAATAGATCTCAACCTGCGATTATCATGTCAGAATGACTACTCTCGGTCCATTACGATTTTCCCAGCATATAAGCCAAACAGACCACTCTCATTTTTGTTCAGCTTTCCAATTACTTTACCTTTGCGTTGGCAAACGTCACTGTCGTCAATTCCTTTTTGTTAGAGAGGAATCGTTATTTGCGCTTAACAGCTCCGATGTGTGGCCGGATAACTTCCTATTTCGTCTTTTCTTTTCTTTTTTTTACTCTGCCCAGTTTTTGGCATTTCATGGCTAGATTCGGAAAATTTAAACCAGGATAATCATGGCTCGTAATCTTAACGTATATCATCAAAATGTCTGGGGCCAGAGAACCAAATCAGATGAACTCATGTCCAAGCTACTAGGCTGTGCTTATGATATTGTAACTTTGTCAGAAACCAGGCTTCATGATGGAATTACGAGTAGTGAATATTTTTTATAATCTTTTGCTGTGTTTTTCAGAGATCGTGACTATACGATTGCCATATAATACAGGGAGGGGGATGTACCGATAGCTTGCGGGAAATCTTTGAATGTGCATAAACGTAATGATTTAGAGACTTATCAAAAATCGGTCTTGGATTGAGATATCGCTCTGCTCGAAGGATTTAACCTTCTGATTGGATTATATTATTTTCCTCCCGCTTCAGATGCAGCAGTTGTTTTTATAAACCACTTTAATTTTGTTTAAAACGAAATAGATGCAAGGAAATGCCGAGTACAAATTTGCGGAAATTTTATTTTATCGATAGTTGACTGGTTTTCAGGAAGCATTAGTAGTGAAAGCTCATACACGCGCCAAAAAGCGTCATGTCTCTTGAATTTAAATTTTGATGATTTTATGAAACATATGTTCGCGAAGTGTTCTGGAAATACTCTAGATATAGTTTTGTCTAACATTCCAATATCAAAAGTCGCTTGTGTAAACGATCCGCTGGTTAATGCACATGCTTACCACCCTCCACTCGCCGTTTATTTTCGCAATGTTTGTAAACGTCATATCACCTTGTAATGCCCTGAGATACGCAAATAGTTCAGGCGATTTGTTTTTGATTTATACAAGCATTTTAAAAGTTACGATTGGACTAAAGTATTACAAGTTCCGATGTTGAGTCCCTGATGGATGGTCTCACAACGGTAGATACTGATACAATAGATTTGTTTATTCCTACGCGTCTTCAACGTTCCGACAAGTACCCCAAATGGTTTTGTAAAGATTTACGACATATCTTGAGTTTAAAGTTACATTACCACCGAATGTTTAGAAAGACAAAGCTCGACTTGTGGTATAAAAATATTTAGCATGTGTCGTGAACTAACGAAGAAACTTTACGCTTTCTAAAAGAAACACTAAGAAGGCATCAAACAATATAACTCTACGCAATGGATACGATATTCAAACGTCTCCAGTGTCCATCTGTGAACTCTTTTCGGGTCATTTCAGCTCATGCTTTTCTAATGCCGCCACCACTTCACCTTTGACATGGAATGTTAAGTCTGATTACTATTTGCCTTTAACGAGAGTTACGGTTAAGGAGGTGGTTTTGGCTATCACAAAACTGAATTGGAAACTATTTTCAGGTTCTGACGGTACCTCTAATTTTATTTTAAAGGGCTGCAGCGAAATGTTTGCTTCTATTCTTGTCAAATGGTGCCTTTCCTGAAAACTGGTAACATTCAATTGTTGTTCTGATTTTTAAGTCTGCTAATTCTTGCGATGTTAGTAATTATCGTCCCGTACCTCTTCTAAGTGCATTCTCGAAAGTGTTTGACAAGGTGATTACGCTCGATTGTATATTTATTTAAAGAAAAAGTAGCCTTTGTGCAGCATGGCTTCCTCGCAGGAAGATCTGTTGAGACAAATCTCTGCACATATTTTTAAATTATTCTATGCCAATTGTTCAGAGTCGGGATCAGGTAGATACAGTATATTTGGATATGTCCAAAGCCTTTGACAGGGTCAATCATGAACTGTTATTGCTAAAACTTGAGAATTACGGTCTATGTCCTGAATACATAGCCTGGTTCGTGAGTTACTTGCATAAAAGAGAGAACCATGTTAGAGTATCTGGCTGCTTGGCACGTCCTTTTAGGCGCTTTTGTCGGGAGTGCCTCAGGGCTCGAACCTTGGCTTCTTGTTGTTTATCGTTTTTATAGACGATCTGATGTCGTGCGTTATACACTTAGGTACTTACGTTAGCAGATGATGTTAAGCGTTTATCGGGAGGTGGAATTTATTACTGGCTGCACTTTTCTACAGGACGATGTTTATACAGTACAAGAATGGGTGCGGATCAAGCCACCCATCCTAAACCCCCGCCAAACCCAAGTCGTCTTTGTCAAGAAAACGTAGCAC
>JAZHYW010001684.1:0-17229 GCA_037355805.1 Ixodes ricinus | reverse complement strand
ACACGAGTAAGCGCTCGGCTGGACCTCGTGTTCAATCAACGCGTGGAAGGACGCTAGGCGTCAGGCCCGAATCTGGTCAGTCGGATGGTGGCAAAATCATCAATAGATGATTTTGCCACCATCCGACTGAGCTCACGTTCCATGGAGGAAGAGGAGGTCGTGCGCAGGTCCTTGCCCATTCCAAGTAGTGTTCACCCAACATGGCTGTCTTTCATATTATCCGGTTGGAAAGAAACACCACGTCTTATTCAAGTGAATTGAACTCATTTTTTTAGTTTTTTTTACACAGAATGCGTTTGATTTGTCGATTTTCTCGAAGTTCTGTAACGTTTCTTTCTAACAGCCAGCTGTAGCGAAAAGCCGACACCGTAAAGCGTTACGCCCATAGAGAACCGGATAAGGGAAACCCCAGTCTCTTAGCAGGATTCGAACTTACCATCCCAAGATTTTGAGTCAAGTGCTTTATCGACTCGAGCTATTTTTGTTTTCTTTGTTGTATTCGACCGAGCTACTTCTAGTTCACTGTAACCGAGCTATCTAGGCTCGTTGGCCGGAGCGTGCAAACGCGAACTCGTTCGCGCCGTGCGCGAAGGCGTGGTCGCGCGTTTCGCATCCTTTCCTGCTATGCTACGCCATCTCTCGGAGTGTCAGAAACGGAAGCGAATCTTCGGTAGGCGGTGCCGCTCACACGCCCTCCTCTTCTCCCTGGACGGCCTATCCCAACATTTGGTGCTTACGAGTCTTTGTAAGCGGGATCAAGCTTGTATAACTTTTTTCTTGCTGACCAATCCAAGCCAGACGAAGAAGATAAGTCAACCGTCAACACTCGGCTTCATGGCCTCATTAGAGAAAACGTTCGGTTAACTTCACTTGTCTTTACCTTCCTTTTTTTTTTCTTTTTCTTAAAAGTTCCTCGATTGTTTACTTCCGCACACACCAAAACATACGCCTTTTCTTGTTTTTATCTCAACGTAGTTTTTATATATTCTTATCCCCCAGATGCCCACGGACGTCCTTTTTATTCGACGTTCCGCGCCAGGGGCAAAATCATCCTTTTCACCCAGACGGCTTTTGACTTCCTCCCAGCCTCCGTTAAATATCCTGCCGGAAAAAAAACCTTCACGAAAGAAACAATATAAACAAATAAATCAACTGGGACCCTTAATATCTTACGGATGACGCATCGGAATCCCAGGGCTTTAGGCACACCACAAAATCAAACTCAAATAAACCCCTTCCTCCTTCAAAAAAAGTAAAGAAAAAAAGAAAGGAAAGGATGGAACGTTAACGGCACCAAAAAAATAAGAGAACATCTTCGAGCTGCAAACCCGAATGAATGCCGGCAATGTCACCGCCCCTGTCTTCATCGCAGCCATCATCACCGTTGTCAAGGCAACCAGCAAGAAAGCATCCCGCTACACAGAAACCTCAACTTGCAAAGATCCCAATTTCTGCGTTCTATTGTCGTCATCCCCACACTCTTCCCATCCTTCCCTAACTTTCCCTTTCTCTCACTCGCTTCATTCGCGTCTTCCCTAACTTTTCGCAGTACTGTGGTATGTTGAGCTAGTTGGTAGTACATAAATGTAGAACATAAACAGCGCAAAAAAAAAAGAAAAAAAACACGGAGAAAGTTGATGAGCTTCACAGAAAAAGCTCTTTGACTCTGTACCTCGTTTATTTATATTTGTAGCGAGCACGTTGGCAAAATATTAAATACGTATATTCCTTACACTTATAATCAGTGGTTTATATGTATCTCGTTATATGTCTCACGTTTCACGACGGTTTCTAGCTGCTTGATAACGTTTCGCATTTTTAGAACCCAACATCGGCAGTTCCCTTTCCCTATTTCATTCCGTGTTTCCTTTTCTCTTTTCTCATGTTCGCTTCACCCTCCTCCCCTTTTATTTATTTATTTATCTTATAGACATCCTTAGGTCTTAGGGCGTTATGCCCTGAGGATATATGCTATCTCTTTACCTTCTCCCTAATGTCTTTGCCCTTTACCCCACTTTATTTGTGTGCTACACTTGGCTCCCTCTTTTTTTATTTATTTCACCATCCCTTCTTTCTCTTTTTCCCTACTTTTTCTCTATTACCTTTCCTCTTCCGTTACCCATTCCCCATCCTTGTTTATTCGATGTGTATATATAGCTCGTATTTCATTTCCGTCATAGCCTTTCTTTCGTCCCATTCTCTCTTATCCATTCCTTTTCTCCCACCAGGGAAATCCCTCTAGGTAAAAAACGTGCCGACTGCTAGAAAGATGTGGCCAAAGGCTGTTGCACCCCCCCCCCCCCCTTCAAAGGAAGCATCTCATCAACATTTGATGGCTCCCTTTTCCCTTCGTCAGTCTCTCACAACAACTTTGGTTCTGCCGACTCGAAATAGGAGATAAATAAAAGATGAGACCAGTGCGAAGGAAAGTGCGGAAGAGGAAAAACACGAAAAAGACGTAAACATCCCAAGTAAAAATGGCGGCATGACAATACCTCAAAAAGTGCGGACACGGTTTTCATTCTGCTCGTCCTCAACTCCTGGTTTGTGTATTGGTGTATTAGTTTACTAAGGTTTTTTATGCATTTTTGTTTTATCAAAACACCCCGTGGCTAAGATGTTCTGGAGAGGCCTCACGAGCTATCCCTGCAAAATGTATACGACAGCTTGTCAATTCGGCTTAAATTCAAAATAGAGTTGGGCTGTACACTTCTTATAATGTCTTAAGCGACTAGTCGATGACCCTTATTCGATGAAGGAATTGCTTATTCGTCTAACGCGGACAGTGATGGCAGTGCGCTAACTCTCTCTCTCTCCCCCCCCCCTCTCTCTCCTCTGCGTAGGAACAGGGGCTGCGTAGTAGGAACTGCGTATTAGGAGAATAATCTAATATGCGCGGAGGTATTTCGTGGTCACATTGTATGTCGGGAGGCACTTCAGAGAAAATAGTGCAATGCTCCCAAAAGAAGAGGTGCACAAAATGAAGAATATGAGAAGTCCTTTATTTGCGGCGAGAAGTTTGCGTATCGCCGCCTGGTGAATTTTTTTCATAACCCAAAGTAAGGATACTTCAACTTCCTCTGCTGGTGCAAGCACGAGCAATGCAAGGCTTCTATGCGACTATGAAAATTAAACATAACCGCTTGGGTACGTAGCACGTGTACTATACCCGTAGTGAGAAAAAACAGAAACACCCTTCGCGAGCTCATCACCGTGAATACATTCGCAATTTCTTCGTTACGTGTATAAGTGCATATAATTTTAATAGAAAGTGTTGCTCGTTAAACTTCCCATCAAGTCCTATGCATCATCATTGCATTTCACAAAATGTGTAAGTCACACATTTTTTTTAATCATGGTCATTATACTATTCTCGGGAGTAAGATTTGTAAGCAGTGTACGCAGCTCCGAGAAAAAATATTTTATGAAGTCCCAAAATTTGAAAGGAAATGTTTTGAACGGTAGGCGAGGTTTCTCACTGGGGCGTTAAATAATAATTAAAGACATAAAGGCCAGAAACAAAAGCGAGTGAGGTTATTTATTTTAGTGAGCAACATTAAAACCCTTGTTTCGACGCGATAAAAGAAATAAAAGTATATATTTTATTTTATTACGAAGCTTGACAACAATATATCACATCATATGCACCAAAATGAGGGCTTAGATTAAGCTGCATACACAATGGTAGAATTATAAATTCAACAGTCAATTGACCTTGCTGGACTACACGTACTCCGGGGTGTCATTGCGGTTGACTAGCACAGTGCATGTGAGCGCCACTATATCACGGAACCACTATCAAGTTATCATATTACAAGGTTCGGCTCGCAGTACTCTGGCTACGAAGTTACACATCCCTAAAGGAGCCAAATAGTTCATTGCATAGCCGTAGAAGTCATTCTGTTGCAATTAGACCATTATTTGAAACTATACTATAGTCTTAGATATAAGCTGCTGGGCTGTAAACACGTTCAGCTGGACATTAATTGCATTTGACTTGAAAGATATCGTCCCCGAAAGCCTCTGAACATTGATTTACCCCAAGAAAACTTGTGAAATTTTAATGCCTTTTTAATTATTTTTTTTTATTTATACACACTGCCTGCAGCCAAGAGGCGGCCAAGGTAAGAAAAAAACAACAGCTTTTTATAATTCACCATCTAAATAAATGCATAGGATTAGTAGCACTGTACCCATACTTAGTGCACAATAAAACACTACCTTAAGATAAAGAATACTTTCTGCACAAAAGGACAAACAAAACCATTGTGAGTAAAACAATTGACGATATTTTTCTATACCAAACCCCAAAAACCGATCACATAATGAATACTAAGAAAAATCCTTACAAAAACATAAAACAACATGTATTTTTTCAAACTGAAATTTAAAAATTCTGGCAAATCTTCATCTTAATGGCGCGAAAATGACATTTTCTTATTAACCATCTCTAGCCCAAACATCAAACTTTAACGAATAAAAACATTAAACCCTCGACCTCCAGCTAGAATACATGGTGACCAATCTTAGGCATTACATGACTCGCCAATGGTCGGCTGGAACGCTACACAATCCACAGGCCACGCTGTACACTGGCCCCCCACACGCAAATGCAAAAAAAACGCTCTCTTTCTTGAAACAAAAGCACTATTTTTTTTTTTTGCTGCCTCTCATCGCGTTTACACCTAATCGAACTTCCCCGGACACGCGCGCCTAACGAGCACACGAGGCAGACCAAATCCACACACACATACAAAGTATAAGACCCTCCGCACGCTCCAGCTGGCTTCGTGGATAACCTAACAAGATTAACCGGACAAGAACATGCGGGAGTCTTTCGCACGAAACTGCAAGGCCCCACAGCACGTTCCAGCCCCGCTTCTTCGCCAAGGCATCCATTCATTCGGGGTAGCTAATCAGAACGACATTAGGTCAGCAACACTCGTCGAGAGAGTGAAGGGTCTGTCCTACCGTACCTCGTCTTGGCCACCTTTTCCCCTTGTAATCCGTGTTCGCCCCTAAGCTGACAGTGCGCTGGAAGTAACGCGTCCGCCGGAGCAATCAGCCGCAGCCTTCCTTTCGTCACTTGCATACTAAGGATTAACGCCGAAAACCAAAACACACGGAACAAAAACACACGGACAAAAATGAGCTAGAACAAACCTTTTGTCCATATGTTTTCAGCCCTAAAACCTGAGCATGCATCGGAACTGACTAGCCCGAATAGCAGTCTTAATTCGTCACCGGAACTCGCTCTCCGCGCGTGGGTGTGGGCGAGAGCGTGGTTACGTGGTGAAAGGTAGACAGACGTACGACTGTTTCAACGAGAACGTAGATTCCACCACATGGTCAGCTAAGGGGCGAAGGGAGGATAGCCTGGCTACACAAAGTAGGATACCCCGGATTATATTCGACAGCCTGCAACTGTAAGCGTGTAAGGCCTTCGGTATTCATCATTGAGCGATGCTTCCTTTATGGTGCGGGTATAGGATGAGAGTTCTCTGGGATGATCGCTTCTTATACACCGTTTCACGTTCTAATGGACCGCAGCAGAGGCTACGATCTGACTCAGCTGGTTGTGTTCAGAATAGGTGTACGTGTCTTGTATAGATGAGAATGCAATTTGCACTTTTGGTAGCTATTAAGTTAAAAAAAACAGATGCATTATATAAAACGTTTCATTATATAAGTCACATATTTATTTATTTCGAAATTCTGCAACATTTTATTAGGTTATAGTAGGGGTTGGACACAAAATAACATCGTTCTCAATACAAAAGTGAGGTCGATGGTTCCTCAGCACATACAACACATACAACGGCATAAAAGCACCATTTCAGCAGCATTCGTACCCTTAAAATTAAATACAGAAAGCAAAGTATAAACATCGAACATATTTCACAATACGCTGTTAATCTCACAAATAAAGTTTCCTAGCTCGAGGTCTCTAACACTTCCCGGAAGCTTGTATATGGCATTAATGTCTCTAAAGATATACCTTTATTTAGCAGAGCCAAATAGGGATAGATAAAAAATTGGGCATGACTGGCCAGATTGGCTTCTTACCATATATTGCCCATGAGGCCAGATATGCCAATTTTAATATATGTCCAAAATATTTTTTAATAAGTCCACATTTGCGAGTTTTGTAAGGGGGTCCAGTTGCTAAGTCACTTTCTAAATGTCACGTGACACTCACACGAGATTAAATTGGCTTCCGATGGCTCGTAGCGTCTTTTGCAGTCCAGCGTCAGGTGAAACGGAGCATCCATTGCACTGCTTGTTCTGCTAAAGCGACGCCTCGTGGTGTAGTGGAACCCATGTTTAGCAGAACATTCCCCGTGCTTTGTGTACTTTTTCTTGGTTTCGGAAAGCATTTGTGAAGCATTCGTTGGGTCCGGTTGAACCCATGAATGCTAATATGCAGGATGTTTCCTTTAAGCTTAAACATATTTGTTAAAAAAAGAAACACGTGAAAGCTGCATTACTGGTTTTGTGCAGGAGAGTTTTACGGCCAGGGGACATGTGTATAGGGGGCTAACTGTAAAGATCAGTAGGCTAATTAACTAAAATATGTCCATTAATGTTTTAATAATTTAAAATAAACATCTGGGTCTTACTAGAAACTTGCTGAGTGTCATAAAAACCACTAAATCAGTGAATATTAGAAAGACTTGGGGCACATGGTAAGAACGATAGAGCGCTAAAGTTACCACTCGTGCTGCAGGATCAAGGCTACCGGTACGATAACGCGCATGCGCAGTTTTTCCGTCTCTTATCGTAGCCATAGTCACTACTACGTTTCCCACAAAGTCAAGGGCTTTCTAAATATTATTGAGGTAGTGCTTTTCGATGACGCTCAGGAAGTTTCTAATTGGAACCATAAGTCTATTTTCAACAATGAAAAGTTGTTAAGACAAATTTGCTGACTATTTGACTTATCAAAACGATTAGCCCCCTATGCTATGTCCCCCTGGCCGTATAACCCACCTGCACAAACTATATTATTGAAGCTTTAAGGTTTTGTTTAAACAAATCTATTAAGCTTCAAAAAAACACCCTGTATCTAAAAGCGTTGTGATGTTCAGTCATATTTAAGTTTAGTCCCTGAAGTTTAGAAGCAAAAATATTAACAAAAACCCTGAGATAAACTACTCGGAAAGTTTGAAAACTTCTCTAATTCCTTCCCTAGCGTGACACAAAATTGTGGTGAACGCTTAGCGCAGTATCCCCGTTGACCAGGGGGAACGTTTTAATGGAAATCCTCATAACGCTGTCACGTACTGGAAACGAATTGAAGAGCTTACTTAGCCAGCATTGTGTGCTAAATCTCCTTACGAACCCACTAATGTGCTTGCTGTTTTTCTCAATCAAAGCTGAGCGGGTTGGTTCATTCCTAAAATAAAAGTATCCATTGCAAAAAACGGTGACGACACTCGTAGGGTTGGGCGGTACGTACTTCTGTGATATGTCAAATCAAATAAAATGAGTTTATTTTGTCATAGCGTTCTTACACACATGTGAAAAGGGAGCCAGGAAACAAAATTACGGCTCCAATACATGCTGTGAAGTTGGTTGGACAGCGAAGCCGTGGTATAACCTGCAACGATTGCCGAGTGCACTATAGACCCTTTTTATGGCAAACGCCACCAGGTGGTGCTCCAGTCTTTACTTCCCAGAGAACTTCCGGTTTATAAAAAGAATGATCAAAAGAAACCTTAACACCGCTGCTTGGAATGTAGATGAAACGTTTAACCGCCGATTCTCCAGGTGAACGCCAAAAGGACGAAGGAGTGAGAGATCTGTTAAAATGTTTGGAGTATTCTTGTAAACCAACTTGCCTCCTCTGAATGTAATACTGTACTGCCGAAGACCCTCGTGAAATCTCCAAGTTTGTTGGCCATAGTAGCCTTTATGCTTTCTAGCACTGGTGACATAAGCAAGCTCAACAGGCTCGCAAAGACGATGCGACCGGAAGTCGCTTGGGACTCAAGCGGCAGTTTATGTTTTTAAAGAGCAAAACGGTCCATATTAAATGAGTTATGAAAGAAAAGTAAACGCAGTGTACCAAAACTTTTTTTATATATTAAAGACATCGCACGCTGCCGTTGCCGCGGCAGCTTATGCAACCGCAATCTTTACAGCGAAACGCATGCGGGGAGTGCTACCCATATCGTTCGCGCGCGCCTTATAATCAATATAGTGGCTTTGATACCTGTTTTGTGGTTTTCTTATTGAAACAATGATAAATGATAAGGCACGCGCGAACAGAGATAATGCGCTCGCGTTAATTTTGTAACGACAAACACAAAAAAGCGAAAAAAAAACCCATTTAAAAGTTATACACAGCTTCGCTGTAAAAAAAAAAAAGCTGTAAGTTTGCGGTTTGACGGGTTCCTGACCCCTTTATTCCATGAAATGAACCTTTTTGCATGTAAGCATTTGAACTAGACTTCTGTACATTTGTTTTTCTCTATCGCCAGTTCCCTACCAAAATATATAACGCACGAGAAACTTTCTTCACCTAACCAAAATAAACCCAATGTCTATAAAATTATCCCAACTCAAAAACGATGGTAAGGCAAAGCAAAATGCGAGCGCGGTTTCAAAGAAAAAAAACGAACAAACAAATGAACCACGGATAGAAGAACCAAGCGTGGGGAAATGCGTGGAATCGGCTAGGGACTCTTCACTTTGATAAATGGAACCTGGCGGCGGAAACTTCGACGGAGGCATCGATCCATCCCGGTATACCTCGCTGTCAGCGCAGAAGATGCCTCCATTAAATTCGGGAGTTCCGACAACCGAAGACATCGCGCGCCCGCATCACTCGAATTGACGAGTGCAGCTGAAACTAGTGAGGCCGTCACTTCCGCGGCGAAATCCGAAACAAATTAAACAAGCGTCACACAAAGTATTTTCTATTCACTTGTCTCGTATACACGTAACTCGAAAAAAAGTATTC
Organism: Ixodes ricinus; assembly: GCA_037355805.1. NCBI lineage: Eukaryota > Metazoa > Arthropoda > Arachnida > Ixodida > Ixodidae > Ixodes > Ixodes ricinus. The sequence continues at coordinate 8,264 of JAZHYW010001684.1, read as the reverse complement.
ATGCGAATAGATCATTTGATTACTCAACAATAAATGCAATTAGCCGTTACTTTTCTGATTCTTTCAGATTTTGAAAAAGAGAGATTGATCTGATTGTTTAAAACCGGCAAACTACTTACCTTCTTAAAACCACACATTTTAGTAAACCAACCTCCTGTCGAAGGCTTGGTTCCATAATGCTTTGATAGGAAAGTTGTACAAGCCAAGGACGCCATTGAAAGTGAAGAAAAAATAGTAACTGTTCCAAGTAATTCGATTACCTGTAACGAGTTCCGTACAAGTCTACTACTATTCACCGACCCAAAATGAACGTTCAGCGACGCGACACCGAACTGTGCCAGGAGAAACTGCCGACATCTGCTACAGTGAAGACGTTGTGCGGCATAAAGAAACAGCCGTAGAAATGCTTAGTATATGATCGTAGTCTAAAGTCTCGTCAACGCAAGGTAGGTTACAGTATTTTGTTTGCAGCAAAATTGTGTTGTCTGTTTGTTTGGACAGCTGGGAGGTAGTGAGCCCCAACGAACGTCTCGTGTGACCGAAGGTGTTTCTGAGCGATATTCGGGCGTTAGAAACATTTTGTAGAAACTAACAAACCGATGAATTCGTGCAATGAAACGTTTCACGAAGGTGCCTTTTAGTTGGCGCATTTATCACACTTGAATTTGATAAATGTAGGTATGAGGAAAATTATTCCAATTTAACAGTCTCGTGTTTTGTTTTTTGTTTGTTTTTTTCTCTATGCGCGGAGAGGCAAATGGTAAAAACCGTCTGGTTGTCGTTGCTGCCCACAGATGGCACAACATAAAACCCAAGCGTGAAGAGCTTCTTTGGGGCGAACACCCGAAAGTAGATTCAGCACAACCGAGCGTGTCTGCTACCATCTTTGAGTAGCAACGTCAACCAAACTGCTGTTACCGTTTTCTTTTCTGAGCATAGATAAACAACAAGATTTTTTTCAGCTTAGTTTATTTCCTGCAAACCTACACTAATAAAATCTCGAGTATAACAAAGGCACCCCTAAGGACATTTTTGTCCTTAGTGGGTGCACCTTTTTGGTTTCTTGGTTTAATTATACGAATTGGTTTACGCCCGATCAAAAAAAAATTGGGTTGTGGGGATATTTATACAGCGGTGTAGTTGGTCAGCCATTTAAAGTTGCGACGAGTCACTCAAGCTGCAGATGAGCACGAAGCAGTGCAGGCTACAACCGCTCGCCTGGGGTCTTTAACGTGCACCACGCAGTAGTGATACACGACCGCACGCCGGTACGATGCTCATCCAGACCGAAACGGGCAGGGGTGGGGCTCGAACCCAGGATCCCCGAGTTTCTGCAGCGCGCGAGCTTATCGCTCCGCGCGTCGAGCTGGGTGTGCGCTTTAGCCCACTCGGCCACCGGATTCCCCTACGCCCGATCAGGAGCTCCTGAAACACTTTGGAGATGATACATTTAGCCAGTGCAGTATACGACTGCTAGCCCGGGGACTTTAACGTGCGTCACGCAGTAGCGATGCACGACAACACGTTGGCTACGACGGCAATCCAGAGCGAGACGAGCAGGGGTAGGGATTGAACCCAGGATCCATGGCTTTTGCAGCGCGAGATTTTGACCCACGTACTCCGAGGTGCGAACGCTAACACACACGGCCGCCGATTTCCCAACGTTGTTCATGGACCTCGCGTAGGGTTGTGATTGACTTACGTTCTGGGATGGTGGATAAATGCGTCTTTGTAGGGAGCGAGATCTCACCTGTAAAGAGAAAAAATTTGAAATGAAACAGCGGTTATGGTGTGACATTGCAATACTGACAAAATTTGCGCTTGTTAAAAAAAAAAAGAAAGATGACGTTTACGTTTCCGCAAAACTGTGAGCGAGATTCTCCAAATGAGTCGATGCTCGCTTATAAATATGTTTTGAGCTAAAATTAATTTTTTAAAGAATTTATTATTTTTTTACAGGTAACTATATATTTATATCTACATCATGCGGATTACATTTCTTCTGGCGTTGATACGTCTTTAAAATTTAAGTAAAAACATTGGGTGGGTTATTGAAATGTTTAAACAACTCCTTTGGCAAATCGATTAGCGACAGGAATGGTCTACAACAATACATAATAACTGATGATCAGAAAGCCATGTTTTCCACTTTGTTAGGCGTTCTTTGTTATTCTTCACGCAATGTTTTGCTACGTTTCATGGAATGCTTATTTTTGTGCGATACTTGAGTCACAAGTTTCATGCATTTTTTTTGTACCTTGTGCCGTCAGCGGCATTCTTTTCGGCACCGCTGACGGTGCCGCATGATTTGCTGAAAGATACATTGCCTACCGTACAGTAACACATTAGAACCCCGGAGGCAAAACATTTTGCCCCTCGCAAGATGTGAACTATATGTACTGCTTCTAAAATTATTTACACTCGACAGCTTCATATTTGCGCACCGTTTTAGAAAGACATGTTCAACAAGATTACATATTTCTAAATTCATAAAAAATAGAGAATATTAATCATTCAAAATGTTACATCCGGTGAACATAAAATATATCACAAACACGATTAATGAGACTAAATGGCTCAAATTAGGGACCATAATTTCCCCTTTCTGCTGACGACAAAATATAATATAAATGAAAAAAAAACTAACGCTGGTCCGAATAATTCAACCATTTAAAGAGCACGCAATGATGCTGTAAGAGTAGCCCAAATATAAATGACTGGCCTCTTGTTTTTTAATTCCTGCGTTTATTGTGAGCAATGCAGGGCTTGGACAGTCTTGAGCAGTCTATTATCGTTCCGCTTTTGTCCAATCAGATTGCAGCATTTGCGTGGCTTTGACATGGCTGTGGTGGCGCTGCTGTCGACGCTGAGCATGCGCAAACACTTCACTTGACACGAATCTGGTCCCTGCGCGCGCGCAGTACCCACACTTCGATTGTGCCAAACCCGAGCTTGATTTGGGCACTGAGTGTTGGTGCGTAACAACGCTGAAATCACTTTCGGCTTGTATGCACTTCCAAAAATACGAAATCTTAAAAAAATGAAGAAAAAAAAAACGCTTAATGAGCGTGTTTTTATTGAATGACATAAACGTCGCCTGGGATAATGATGAGGGAGAGCGAGGGGCATTTGTGTGGTAAAAGGCATGTTACACTGACTCGGAAACATTGCACCAAGTCACGTTACAAACGCATTACTCAATCAGTGCGGGACTTTGATGTTTAACCGTTTTAATGAAAACGCATCAGGAAGCGTCGAATCAATAGGGCGGGCGAACATTATCGAGCCTAACCGCTTTAACACGACATCACCAGTCGCGACAGTACCATTGAAACCTAATGCCTTTTAATCTTTCAAAGCGAGTCACCAGCACTAATAACAATAATAATTAGGGTTTGTATTTTCGGGGTTGATATTTCTTCGAAGTCGTGGGTGCTTCTGGGAGTGGGAGGTAAACGGGAGGGGTATTGTTACCCACAAATTCAGTATTTTTCGGCGTCAATCTTTTTGTTCTGCCGTTTTCGAGGCGTTGCTGTTTATTTTGCTTCGTGTATTTTGTTCTATTATCAGATCCGCGACTAGACTTCGGCTTTGTGGTGTGACAGATTCACTGACGCTACGTGATGCAGCTAAAATAGAAGTCAGTTCAGAGAAGCCTTGTGCGCATAATTTGCGACAAATACCTTGGCCGTAGGCATTTTTACAACTATGAACTCCTGCTCGACAAATTTGGCCTACGGTGTGTCTATCTCTCAGAAGATTATCGCGCGATGTAGCCTTTTTGTATATAAAATAGTTCACGAGGACAGTGAAGCTCAACACTATTCTTCAGGTGAGATTTGAGCGTACCGACTCAGCTCAAATAGGAGAGCATCTCACTTTTTATCCCCACATTCAACGCATGATATTACCAACAACAAGAATACAGATAAGTGTGAACAATCTTGGGCATGAAAATTTTGATATCTTTAATAGCTTTGTTAATCTCTGGCAGGAACAAATTAGAATGAGATTGGCACCAAAGTCGCTTAAAATGTACTGTCGTGTTTTGTAGCATGCAAAAGTTTTATCAGTTGAGCATGTTTTACAGCTGTGCGAATTTTTCACTGTGCCACATTGCGGACCGCACGTTGGTTGTTGATTGGCACAAAAGAAGCTTTATGATGATGATGATGATGAAAACAAAGGCGTTAATCGTGGCATAAACTTTACCAACCTCCAGAAGAGCATGCGCGTGATCTAAATACCTGGAAAAACGTTCCTGGAGACCGATTTTGGTCTTCGCCAAAAACGAAAGCTTAATTTCCTTACGCGGAGCGAGTGAGGATATAGCCAAAACAGTATAGCGTTGGCAGACGGTTCGCTCGCTAACGCGAGTCAAGAACGCGAGGCGGTCATAAACAACGCGGGGCACTAATCTATTAATTAAAAGTGTGACCATTTTGTCCACCAGTGTTAGGGTGTATTTAGATGTACGTATACTTCTTCAGTATTGGAAAAAAGACAAGATGTTAGTGTACTTTGTCTCCCCTGCCTTCGTATATATATATATATATATATATATATATATATATATATATATATATATATATATGTATATATATATGTATAAATATATATATATATGTATATATATATATGCTAAAAGCGATGTGTAGACCCTTCTCGTTTACGCTCATCACCTGGTAGGCATATTCGGTATGGGCGACGAAAAAATAAAATATCATTTCATCCTGCAAATAGTAAAAAGAAAAAAAAAGAGAGAGATAAGGCAAAAGGAGAATGGGTGACGGTTACGCCTATGCCCTAAACGCATTCTATTGGCGTGGCGGCGGCAACACGTTTTCTCTCATACTGGAAGCGACGACATTCAAGATGGCGGCGCCACCCTTGTGGAAAATGGCTATACCTGCTAGATTATCAGGGGCTAGGTCACTAAGAAAGAATGACAGAAATAACTAACGTGAGACAGGTAAATATTTCAATAATTAATCGTGTTGCCTGTACGTTTAGACAGCCCCCAGGAGGCGTCTGGTGTATCAGCTGCAGATGAGAAATTTAGCCGGAGCGGTACCGCTGCTGGGCTGGTGTCTTTAACGTGCATCACGCAGTAGTGATACACGACCGCACGCCGGTACGATGTTAATTCAAATCGAAACAAGCCCAGGGGTGGGAAATAAACAAAATTAATGGTGTTGTAAAAAAGAAAAGGTTGATGGTAAAAGAAAAATACAGGAGACATTGGGTAAAGTTATTAAGGGAAGATGTCAGTTGAAAATAAGCGTATCGAAAGCTGCGACTTCCCTGCGTTCGCGTCGACCTGTAGAGAAAATGAAAGACGTTTACAACTCCCTGTAATGCCGAATTAGAGCGCAGCTCTCGAGGAGGAGGAGGGGAGGATGCGGAGGAAGGGTACAGGGGGAACGCGCGTTGGTCACGAGTGAGACCCGCGCGTTGTATTATGGGACGTTTCGCGTAACCGCGCGGTGTATTATGGGACGTTTTGGCGTAACCGCGTGGTGCATTATGGGACGTTTCGGCGTAAACGCGCGTTGCATTATGGGACGTTTCCTACAATGCACCGCGCGGTTACGCTGACGGCGACGGCGACGCCGCCGACGCCGCTCAGGCCGGAAACGGGCGCCTAAGAGCTGGGCTCTAGAACTCGTTGCTTGTAAAGTCAGTCTGCCTAATCTTCACCGGCTTGACCCTTGAGGTCCGTCCACAGCGGATACTCCGAGCCATATCGGAGCGAATCCGGAGATCGAGTGAGTTCAGTCGAGAGGAGTCGCCGTGACTCGCGGAGCACCCAGTCAGGTGCTACGTTCACAGAGCTGGATTGGCTGATATGGCTCGTAGGGGGCGCTGTGGTCTGACGTAGAACGAAAAGTATAGACAAAACGGTCTAACAAAAAAAAAAAAAAACACCTAGAGAAGGTATAATATCTAATGATAAAAAAACATATAAAAATATCAATTTTGGAAGTTGCTTGTGTTTCCCAAATTAGGGGAATATAAATATTTCCGGTAAGAAGAAAAAAAAAATTAAAAAATTCTTGTAAAAAAAAAAGAAAGTCGAAAAGAAAGATTGTTATTCGGCTTTCCTAGAGTGTCCGTTGGGACACGCTAAATAAAAATAAAAATTAAAAACGAGAGCAACATTATGAAGAAAGAAGAAGGAAGTTGTCGGGTCGCGAAGTTAAGGCCGGTGAAAGTTGTCAGAAAAAAAAAAAGACAAAAAAAGGAGAGCAGGTACAAGTTGAGGAACTTGTAGACTGGAGAGGGCGGAACAACGTAATGGGGAGGGGAGGCATAAAAAATACCGCTGGGAAAGGAGAAGCGGTTAGAAAATAGATGGGGAAAGAAAGCGAGGAAGTGGCGTTTTACGGCTCCTTAATTAGGGAAAAGGGTATTTTATGGTCAGCTCGAACGATTGCGCGTAAAAAAATTAGAGGAAAGGAAAAAAAAAGAAAAAAAAAGCTCTAACGTGTTTGCATGGCGGCACCTGTTTTGTGCCATCCAGTTGTTCACCTGGTTTACCGCACCGCCGGCTGCCATCAACGTAATGAACTTGGGACGCGGTATAGAGCCAAGTTTGCGTAATAGGGCTATTTCCGGAGAAGGCAACGTTATGCTCGACACTAATTTGATACTTGATGCCGTATACTTTACAAAGTGCCTCGTGGCTAGCGAGGTTCGTAACATATCGGTTTTATCTTAGCTTCTTGAATATACTATATAAGAACGTGTAAATAGAAATCTATATAATAATACCGCTGGCCACGAGACGGCCAGAAATTTTATCACGCAGACCCACATTGCTCATTAACTGCAACGACCCTGTCATTTATTTACCCCCCCCCCAAAAAAAACAACAACAACAACAAAAAAACAACAACTAGGGCGCAATATATTGAAAAAAAGGAAAACAACAACAAACTGCAACGTTCAGTATGAAGCTAAAAAAAATAGAAAAGAAGCAAAGTGAAGGAGGATCGCGAGCGTGTGCAGACCTCAGACGAAAAATGTGTCTTATGCATGTCGTGTTATCTTTAAGCCGGGGTTCACACTCCTCATACATCATACAACAGACAGTCTGCGAACTCGAGTCACCGCATTATCCGTGGTTCGAATGCCGCGTGCCCAGTTTCCTCCTGGAACTCATTGGTATATGCGGCATTCGAAGCACGGATCTCGCGGTGACTCGCCTTCAGAATCTGTATATGCAGACTGTCTTATGTACAACTGATATAAGCAGTGTGACTTCGGCATTAGGGAAAACAATTAAGCAGTTTCACGAGTAAACGGGGGCAAAGATCGTTGTAGTTTGGCGTTCCATCCTCGGCGTCTCAAGGCTCGTTCACACAGTCGCGTTTGACTGCGTTAAGATCGTTTGCGTCAAGCTGTTCTTATGGCGACCCTTAAGGGCTATTCACACACCCGCGTCGAGTCCGACCGAGTTCAACTGCAACGGCTTGCGACGTAGGAGTTTCCATGGCAACAGCCGTGTCGGCTCCAACAAAACGGGGAAGAAACCTGTTATGTTGGAGCCGACGCAGCTGTTGCCCTATAGGCCCTTTCTTCAAGGGCGCCGCCATCTTGAATTGTCGTCACTTCCAGTATGGGCGAAAACATTGTTTTGCCATCGCCACGCCAGTAGAAGACACTTAGGATATAAGCGTAACCGTCAAACATCATCGTTTTCCTCCTCCTTATTTTTTACTAGTTACAGGTTTAAACGTTTTAGCATTTTTTAGTCGCCATACCGGATACGCCTATTAGGTGGCTGGGGACGAGTATACAGAAAAGGTCTATAGCAACCGGAACGTTGGAAGCCGTTGCTGTTGAACTCGGTCGGACTTGACGCAAGTGTGTGAATCTGCCCTTTAAACGTGGTGATACCTCGCATATCAGCGCCGGAGCTCGAACAGAACGGTCCCTACTGGTAAACCTATTCTTTCTTTCTATCCAGGGGCTCCGGAACCGGGCGGGCAGTAGAAGGGGCATGCCCCCCGCCCACGCACACAGCAGCAGCAGCGTCCGAGTCTTCCTTCTGGAAGCTAAACCTGTCTTCAAATCTTTGCAGATCTGGAGATACGTGGTCTTCAGAGTTGATTGTGCTGCCCGTCGATGCTGATATCACCGAGCTGCTGTTGACGCCTTCATTATCGTCTTGTCATTCAAGCCCCTATTGGATCGTCGTTTCTACACGTCACTAGCCGAAAGCCATAAAGGAAGGAGTTCCCGAGAGGGAAATCTTCATA
>JAZHYW010001683.1:0-52486 GCA_037355805.1 Ixodes ricinus | reverse complement strand
GCTGTATAATAGCCTTGTCATGGCATCCTGTTACTGTTTCTAATCATCCGCCAATGTACTTATCATTCTTATCACCACCTTTCTGTTTTTGCACCCGAAGCCTCGGCTGCCTATATTATCACGTGGCTGACAATAAACGTTGTTCACAACACACCATGTCTCCTATCTGGTACGTCGTAGCAGTGGCGACGAGCACGAATCAACGCGGGTAGAGGCGTTGTTACGTCCGTGGCTCAAGCATGGCGTATCAAGTGCCGCAGTTTGACGATGGAAAAGACAAGTGGGCCTCGTACACCATCCGGATTGAAGCATACTTCGAAGGGAACGAAATCAAGGAAGACTCCAAGAAAAGAGCCCTTCTGGTGGCAGCCCTCGGGTCAAGGGCCATTGAAGTTCTGAGTGGCCGATGTGCTCCAAGGAAGGTGAGCGACTTAACCTACAAGGAGGTCGTTACTATTCTACAAGATTTCTACGCGCCACCACCAAACGAAATAGCAGAGAGCTTTAAGTTCTATCACCGAAGCCAGAAAGAGGGAGAGTCGGCGCAAGAGTTCATCGTGCAACTAAGACGCATAGCTGACAAATGTAATTTCGGCAACATGCTAGAAAGGATGATTCGGGACAGAATAGTGTGCGGCATTCGAGATACGGACGTTCAGAAGCTACTGCTGGCACAGCCGAAACTGACGTTGCAAGAAACTGAAAGAATCGTGCGTGCCGCGGAAGCAGCCACGCAAGGTGCGCAAGAAATGAAGCAACCAGAGCCGACGGAGGAACCAGCACCAGCTTTGAACGCGCTCACTGAGAAAATACGCAAAGTCAACTTCAGAAAAACCGACAGAGGTTCGCGAGTACAGCCAAACTTGTGCGGAAGATGCGGGAACTCAACGCACGGAACAGAAACGTGCAGGTTCTTGAACGCGAAGTGTTTCCAGTGTGGACAAAAAGGGCATGCAGCCAGAATGTGTCGCACAAAAACCAAAAAACAGGCCAAGGCATGTGCAATACACGGCAACGATCCCAGCAGCGATGAAAGCGACATGTCACTGCAGCTGTTAACCTTGAAATCACCTCTCTCAACAGACGGAAAGTTGGTGGCACCCGTCCGCAGGAAGTTTTGCTGGGGCGGCGCCGACATCGTCATGGAGGTAGACACGGGTTCACCGGTCTGCGTGATCTCAAGGGACGTATACGAAAGGCACCGTCATGGCTGGCCAAAGATGGAGCGTTCGAGACTGAAGCTGTCCTGCTACCTTGGGAAGCTGCCTGTGGCTGGTAAGCTTACGCTTGCCGTCAAGTACTGTGATCAAGCTGTAACGGCAACCCTGACGGTCTTAGACTGCGCAGGTCCAAGTTTATGTGGGCGCGACTTAATACAGAAGTTGAACAGTCTTGGAACACCTGTTTTGAAGCTTACGGCGGCAACCGAAACAGCACACGACGAAGAGCTGAAGGAGCTGCTGTTAGAATATGGGGAGTTGTTCAGTGACGGACTTGGATTGCTCAAAGGCCCCCAGCCCATCTGTATGTGAAAGAAGGAACAGCGCCCAAGTTTTTCAAGGCCAGGCCCCTGCCGTACGCGATGCGTGACAAAGTGTCGAACGAGTTGGACAGGCTTCTCGAAAGCGGTGTTATATCTCCGGTTCCACATGCTGATTGGGCAACGCCAATTGTCCCAGTCTTAAAGAAAGACGGGTCAATAAGAATTTGCGGCGATTTTAAGTTAACCGTGAACGCAGCTTGCTGTATCGAACAATATCCACTCCCTATAATCGACGACCTGTTCGCGTCACTGAATGGGGGCGACAGGTACAGCACACTGGACCTTCGAGACGCATACAATCAAGTACCACTTGATGAAGAATCCAAGAAGTTAACCGTCATCAACACCCATCGCGGCCTATTCTGCTTCAACCGGCTGCCGTTCGGTATTTCATCCGCACCCGCCATCTTTCAGCGCAAGATGGAGAGCCTGCTGCGTGGAATACACGGGGCGCAAGCTTATCTCGACGACGTCATTGTCTCGGAGAGAAAGCAAGACAACGGGAGTATTCTCAAGCAAGTGCTCCAGTGTTTCAAGGAGAACGGAGTCAAGCTACACAGAGGGAAATGCAACTTCTGGCAGGACGAAGTCTGCTATCTCGGGCACCGCATCAACAGGGACGGCTTACACCCCACCGAGAAGAACCTGGCTGCAATCATGGAAGCAAGGAGTCCGACGAACGTAAGCGAACTCCGCTCTTTCATAGGACTTTTGACATATTACAGCAAGTTTCTACCCAACATGGCTACCCTTTTTGCGCCGTTGTATGATCTTCTAGCGAAGAACAGACGCTGGGAGTGGGACGAAGAAAAGGAGCATGCTTTCAGAAAGGCCAAGCAGGTGCTATGTAATGCAGATGTGCTCACTCATTTTGACCCGTCCAAAGTTTTACGCCTCGAGTGTGACGCGTCACCTTATGGCATAGGTGCTGTGCTATCTCATCGTCTCGGACACGTCGACAGACCAATAGGATTCAGGTCCCGGACACTATCAAAAGCGGAAAGAAATTATTCGCAATTAGAGCGCGAAGCATTGGCTCTAGTTTTTGGGGTGACCAAATTCAGAGACTATCTGTTGGGGCGAGCGTTCACGCTCGTAACGGATCACAAGCCTTTGGTAGGACTGCTGAGTGAGGACAGACCTACACCTGTAATGGCGGCAGCCAGAATTCAGCGCTGGGCTTTGCTCCTAGGGGCATACCAGTACAAGATTGAGTACAAGCCGGGACCCCAGAATCAGAATGCCGACGCACTGAGTCGCTTACCGGTAAAAGTGCCCGACAAAGAAATGGACGAGCTTCCAGAATACGTGCTCTCGTTAAACCAACTCGATGATTCTATCCTGTCTGCGCAACGACTGCAGTCATTAACCTCTGAGGACCAGCTGCTTTCCAGGGTGAAAGACTACGTGTTGCGGGGGTGGCCAAAGCATCTAGAAGATGACGACCCACGAATGCAACCCTTCTTTCACAGGAAGTTGGAAATCACCGTGGCCCAGGAGTTGCTCTACTGGGGACACCGGGTCGTTGTGCCACAGGCCGCACATGGACCGATGCTGAAAATGCTGCACGAAACCCATCAAGGAGCATCGGCGATGAAGGCGGTAGCACGGACACTTTTTTGGTGGCCAGGCCTCGATGGTGAGATTGAACATCTTTCACGCAATTGCAATGCATGTATCCAGGCACGGCCGATGCCGCCTTCAAATGTTCCGGTGAAGTGGCCGGAGACGGGGGAAAATTGGTCACGGTTACACCTAGACTTCGCGGGGCCGATATCGGACGCAATGATATTGATCGCAGTAGACTCTCACTCAAAATGGATAGAAGCTGTGGCCATGAAGAATTCGACAGCAGATTCTACCATAGCAGCGGTGCGCGAAATGTTCAGCCATTTTGGAATACCGAAGACTATCGTGACGGACAATGGGACTCAGTTTACGGCAGAATCGTTCTCTCGATTCCTCGCGGGGAATAACGTGGAACATCTACGTACCGCGCCATACCACCCTCAATCCAACGGCCTAGCAGAAAGAGCTGTCAGGACAATTAAGGATGGGTTGAAAAAGGTCACTCACGGTAACCTATCTACTCGCTTGGCTAAGATACTATTCGCGTATCGCAGAACTCCTTTGGTCGACGGTACTTCGCCTTCACAACGACTACTGGGCTACCAGATTAGATCTCGTCTAGACTCCTGCTTGCCATTCCCTGGGGCTTCATCGATGCCTTTGCAGGAACCCCGGAGCAAGCTGTGGCCCGGAGATCCAGTTTGGGCAAGAAACTTCGGAGAAGGTGAAAAGTGGTTGCCAGGGACGGTAACTACAACGACCGGAGCGAGAATGGTGTCGGTGGACACGCCGTTGGGAGAAGTACGACGTCACATGGACCAGATCCGCTCTCGAGAGCCGCTGGCAGCCAAAGCACAAGATACCGCGGCGAAGACAACGCGCCCAGCTCGAGATGATGGTGCACAAGATACAGCACCCGTGCAACCAACCACCAGCGTCACCCAACCACCAGAGTTGCGAAGGTCAACCAGGGAAAGGAAGCCCGTGGATCGTTATACCCCCTAGGGGGAGGAATGCTGTATAATAGCCTTGTCATGGCATCCTGTTACTGTTTCTAATCATCCGCCAATGTACTTATCATTCTTATCACCACCTTTCTGTTTTTGCACCCGAAGCCTCGGCTGCCTATATTATCACGTGGCTGACAATAAACGTTGTTCACAACACACCATGTCTCCTATCTGGTACGTCGTGCAGCTCACGTCCGCAATAGAGGAGGGTATGGGTGAACGTTCCCCCCAGCACGCGCTTTGCGCAAAGTCAGCGCTGTGCTTATAGCGCCGCAATGTATGTGTGAACAGGTACTTAAAGCCTCTAACGCTGAAGTGTTGTAAGTTGGGCGAGTTGGTATGATGACATGGTGAACAGAACAGAGCACAAAAGACAAAGACAGAGAAAAGGAACATGCACAACACACAAGCGCTTGTGTGTTCTGCATGTTCCTTTTCTCTGTCCTTGTCTTTTGTGCGCTGTTCTGTTCACCCTAACACTGCATTCACACTGGTGACTCAACCGCATCCGCAAAGCGGTGGCGAACGCGATTACCTAAAGATGCAATGCAACCTAACGCGCACTTGATGATGAGAACCAGTATGATACGCTTCGCGGTTGGGATTCGAACGCCTGTGTGAATGCAGCCTAATGCCTCGACGCGCATTGGGGAAGTGGCTGGTGCCCAGTCGCAGTGATGACGGGAGTAGCCGAGCCTTAATGATGTGTGGAACTCGGTGAGTGCTACGATAAACATTGGTGACATAAAACTGGCTACAGATCACGTGGCCGTGTATTCTAGCTGCGAATTGATGGAGTGAGCGTTGCTTGTTTTTATGGATTTGTTTTCTTTTCTGCAACGGCGGTTGCGTGGAAAGAAAAAAAGGAAAAACTAACCCGTGTTTAATAGGGTATGCATTTAGAGACATAATTCCAAGCAGCATTTACTTAAAGTACAAAATTTCTGCATCGGCCATTTAGAGCTGAGTAATGAAAGCATTAAACATGAGTCAATTCAAACGAAATGCCCCGAAAGCAAGACATGAGGTCGCATCTTGGAACGCGTATCTAATCCTGGTCCGCATACCGCGTGTCAATTCAAGCAACAAGCTTATTCAAATACTTTATGAAAAAAATTTCGTTCGTCTACCTTACCGAAGAGTCGTTGGCAAACCAGTCACGGTGATCTACGGAGAGAAGGTCGGCGAACGCCGAGGATGAAAAAAGACATACAAGCTTGATCGTCTTGACAAAGAGGTAGGCACAGAATGCGTGATGATTTGCTCCTCCAAAAAGTAATTTACCGTTAGTTGATTACACAAAGGGAGAAACATGGCGACATTGTTACTCACTGTAGATGAGAAATTTAGTCCAGTGCAGCACAACTGCTAGCCTGGGATCTTTAACGTGCACCACGCAGTAGTGATACACAACGGCACACCGGTGCGATGCTCATCCAGGTCGAAACCGGCAGGAGTGGGGATTGAACCAAGGATCCCTGGGTTCTGCAGCGCGTGCTTTCGCTCCAAGTGCTCCAATGCTGGTGTGCGATAGCCCACTCGGCCACCAAACCCAATTTGTCCCCACGTCATATGTGTGGCCGTTCACACTTTGGGACAAAGGTGGAAAAAGGAAGGTTACAGTAACTAGATGGCACGCATGTGTATTGCCTTCCTTTTCCTTTCGCCGTCAACTTTTCATTGGTGGGTTTGAGGCTCGAGGTATCTTTCGCTTTTCGCTCGGGAAATGTAAATCTTACATTGAGGTCGGATTAGCAGAACGTTTTTTGAGTTTTCGGATATAGTGTGACACTTAGACACGTTCATTTACGTTCTTTGTTTATAGCGCAAGCGCAGGACGGCCGACAACGTCACGCATGCGCGCGTCGTTCCTCCGTGGTACTCGGGGGCCGGATGGCGGACGACGGCACGTGCGCGGCAGTGTTGAGCACGTTCCTTGAAAAGAGGAACGAAAGCACGTTCTTTGTTCCTTCTGAATCTCGGAAGTTACAAGTTCCATCTGAGATAGAGGAACTCGTTCCTGTTACCGTTTAAAAATGAAACGTATCGTTACGTATACGTTACTATTGCATTTAGCTAATCACAATATTTAGTTGGATCGAACGAAAATGTTTTATCTATCCAATCAAATGGCACCATACGAATTTGAATCACGCGATGAAAGGACACCTGGAAAAGAAAACAAGAGGAAGGAACGTTTTAATTGTTGATATATTAAACTTTTAAAATCTCAGCGTTTACCATATTTATGTTTCCGGGGGCGAATAAGACGGCACTCATTGCGGCAGTTACCACAGGAGACAAGAGGAGGTCTGATGATGCCCTCCCAAGGATTCGCGTCATCGCCATGTCCACCGGAACGAGTTCTGCCCTAGACCTTGCACCAATGACTAAACAACACTCTCATCTGTTTAGCACAAACAGATGTGCCTGATTCCTACATGTCGTACTACTACTTTTTAACAGTTGAGGGAAAGTAAAGAAGAGGGTAGAGCTTTTGGAAGGTCAGTATTGAAAACTGCCAGTCCTTCTTTGTGAACGTCGGATTCGTTGCCCAGTTTGAAGGTAGGAAAAAAGGAGAAAGGAACAAAAGCTTATTTTTTTAAGTTTTTGTAGTGAAAAATGTTTATGATACAAGGGTGCGTATGATGTCTGATAACCTGTTATTCTGTTGTTACCAGAAGTTCACTGATTGCTGTGGTCGGCCTTAGATTTGTGTGTGTATGAGGATTTGTGGAAGTAAATAATGTAGCTGAGTTTGAGACGTCCCTGCTTCTGCGCCTGTTCCTTCTACTAAACGTTTTCTTTCTTTCGTTTTACCGCAGTCTAGGGCACTGAAAACGAGATCAGTATCCAGCAGCTCGCCTGCACCCGACTGTCGCCAAGCGAGGACCCCACAGTATAAACCTTAGGATGAGTAACAAAAAAGTTCTCAAGATTCTGCTCTTCCTAGAGATATTGTTTTTATACTTCTAGAATTTCCCCCTTAGAAATAAAATTAAAATTACCCCACTGGACGGGAAAAAAGCATGCCGTTCCTCTTTCCGTTCCAGTAAAAATGTAACGATAACCCAATTCAGTTAATCTAACAAAGAATCAAACGGCGACGTTCCTCCGTTCCTCCTAAAAGGAACGCGTTTTAGGAACGCCATTCCTTGGAACGCTGTTCCGTATAACGACTGATTCGCAATGAACCGCGCTTTGTTTTGTCGCGCCCGTCGTGTCTCCTGCAACGGCGACGTTCGCTTTTCCCACAATACCTAAAGTGACAAATTTGCAAACATGTACAAATTACACAAAAAAGGTAGTTAAGTTAAGTTACTGAGTATCCACGCCAAAAGTAATTGGAGTAGAGTAGAAATTACGCATTTTTAATAGTAATTGAGTAAACTACTAACTACTGTAAAAAGTAGCGAGTTACTTCGAAGTTGCTTTCGAAGTTACTTTAGAGCGCAGCTCTTAGGCGCCTGTTTCCGGCTTGAGAGCCGTCGCCGTCGCCGTCGGCGTCAACTTCGCCGTCGGCGTAACCGCGCGGTGCATTATGGGACGCGTGACGTCACTGATGACGTCATCGGCATCCGCATCGCCATCGTCATCATCATTGAAGACGTCATCAGTGACGTCACTGATCACGTCATCGGCATCCGCATCGTCATCGTCATCATCACTGATGATGTCATCAGTGACGTCACTGATGACGTCATCGGCATCCGCATTGCCATCGTCATCATCACTGATGACGTCATCGTCATCCGCATCGTCATCGTCATCATCACTGATGACATCATCAGTGACGTCACTGATGACGTCATCGATTGACGTCACTGATGACGTCGTCAGTGACGTCACTGAAGGCGTCATCGTCCAGTGACCCCCAGGGCACGTGACCCCCCCCCGAGGTCACGTGACCCCCAGTACCCTTCCCTCCTCCTCCTCAAGAGCTGCGCTCTAATTCGGTGTTACAGGGAGTTGTAAACGGCTTTCACTTTTTATAGTTTTGTAGTAGCAAAATGAACAGCAGTTTTGATCCATGAAAAACTCTGCGAGCCTAAAATAAATGCTGTCATTTTATGGCTTGCGTTTTCACCAAAATAATTTATTCGCTCGCAGAAGCAATTGACATTTTAAAGTTCTTGATAGGAAAGTTTTCCCCCTTTCCTTCTAAAGAGGTCCCCAGCCAAGCTAAACAGACGTTCCACCTACGCGCTGGATGGAATGGCAGCGTTGAATTTGAGAAGGGTCGGCATCTTACGTGTCCATGACGCAACATGTAAGGTTTGCCTCTTGTAGAGGGTCTTTTATAACAAACTCTCCTCCTGTTTTCTTTTTCTTTGGCAAGTTAAGATTGTTATGACTGGCCCATCTTTATTCCGACGATGTTCTGAGAGTACGCTGACCGAATGCACCCGACCGTCAACGGTTCAAGTCTCGCGTCACGACGAACGACTGCGCTTCTCGTTGCAGTGCTAGGGCTACGCTACTGAAAAAAAGAAGAGAATTGTTTTGGTTTAACAGAAGATGAACCAAAGTATACTTCGCCCCTGACGCCGGGTCCAACAAAAGGATCTCCCATGAGTAACTCGCAATCCTCGCCGGCGACTACGGTATTCTGACGCGCCTGACACGCCTGACAAGTAAATCGCTTTTAACAAAGAGGAGGTCTCCCTGGCATGGAAGTTCGAAAGGACGCGAAGGATTACATGAACAAGCATCGTCGCTCGTACCGTTGCAGCTGGAAGCGGGAACGTGCTCCCATGAACGGATTATCCATGCCAGGGTTTGTGCGCGGGGGAGTCCGGCTTTGCAAAGGCGTATGCGGTGACGACGAGGTCGAACATGGGAACACGCGCCCAGCTGCGAGGTCATTTCAGTGGCATCCCTCGTGGAACCCCCAAACCGCTTGAGGCGGAACTCACCAAAAGGCGGGCAACATGAAAGCAACAACCCTCGGAGTGTCCCAGTCTTTCACGGTTGCAGCCGGAGGCGCGGCGCCTGCGTGCATTACCGGATAAGGTCAATACCCGACCAAGGACTGTTAAGCATGTCTTTCTGCGTTCCTGCGCGGCCGGTGTTATTCTTTATCTGCTTGTCGCCACCTTGGCCCAAGGACGTCTCATGATCCAGTTTCTACGACTGCCGAATATAAGTGCGTGGGAACGGAATGAGAGGGGGCCTTGTTCGGGAATGCCACTTCATCTA
This sequence comes from Ixodes ricinus, assembly GCA_037355805.1. Classification (NCBI taxonomy): domain Eukaryota; kingdom Metazoa; phylum Arthropoda; class Arachnida; order Ixodida; family Ixodidae; genus Ixodes; species Ixodes ricinus. Next base: position 43,165 of record JAZHYW010001683.1, on the reverse strand, counting down.
CCGGCGTCTTATTCATTTCTGCGCTCAAACTGTTCGTGATGAGCAAAATTAGCATTAGATTTTGAAAGTAGTTAGTAATTTGAGTAGAAGTTGCTTGAAAAAAGTAGTTAAATTAAACCACTAATTACCCAAATCAAGTTGTAATGGAAAGTTACCAAGTTACTCGGAAAAGTAGTTAAACTACAGTAGTTTGAGTAGAGTGGTTGAACTAGGTTCAAGTCTGCAAATTTGAGACCGCTGCGATACTCTGCTGCGCAAGCGGAGCAGACTATCGGCTGAACGGCTCCACATCGCCGAGGAGCAACTTTGTCGAAGGTTCTCTTGCATTTTCGACAATCGCTACTAAATGGCACAACACGTAGTGAATTGATGACGATCGAGGAACCGCCCTCATTTGCCTTCGCGAAGGCACCTAAACTGAGTGACGCGCGAAGTCCGAGCAAACGTTTACCGCTTTTGGGTGGCCTTGTTGAAACGCCTCTCTCTTCGTACATTGTGTCACAAACTTAAGCGCGTTATCCTTTGGTCACTTCATTCGCCACGCTTCTCTCGTAGATCGCACTCGTTATTTCTCCGTGTAATCTGCAGATGAGACGAGACGCACGAGCATATTCGTAAATTGGTGCCTCGACCTCGAATGCGGCCATAAACAGCTTGCAAAAGCTCTGTCATCCGTACGAACTTCAAATATAATTGATTCAGATATTTTTACTTAGAGCAACAAAATAGTACTGAAGCTAGCACAGCGCAATTAAGTTAGAGCCGAAAGCAGCCGCATCGTTTCAGAGTGTTCTGCAGTCGAGAGCAGAAAACTGGTTTGCCTTTGGATATAGAGAAAACAGAAAACATCGGCATTCAAAATAACCCGGTCGAAATTGGAGCCCACCTAGGCCGGGAAAACGTTTTCCGGCCGGGAAGATTTATGATCCGACGGTTCGCAACTCTCGCACAAATTTCATCCACTTTAGAGCCCGCTCATGTGCGCTGGCATTCCGTCGAGTGCGCGTGCAGTTATGCGTAATCGTGGCCGAACTCGATAAACAAATGTGCTCTTTGAGTGCACAGGTATACCGCATAGGGAAGTCGGTATCTGAGCAGATAACGCGAGATATGATTTGCCGTCCGTTTCGTAAGCACGCCGCTGGAGTTTCATTGAAGTCTATGGCCCCACGGCGGCCATTTTTGTTTTGCATCATCGCGCTTTTATTGATGTTTTTATTTCACTTAATTGAATTGGTACTCGCATAACGTTGTATGGCCTCGCGGTATCTCGTTGTCATGGGGATAGTCATGAAACAAGTGAAAATAGATTTAATAGATTTACCCGCTGGAACTAATTCGCCGCTTCTAGTGTTTTAGTAATTATGTTATTCGTATACGTTTTTTGTTCGTGAAATCTTGACGCGCGGCGGTACGTGTCTGTACAATTTCGATTGCTTAGTAATTTCAATTTACGTCACTATAAGGTCGAGAGCAAGCTCAGCACTTTCTTTTAATGGTATTCTTCAGGCGCAGCCCCACTGGTCATCCAAAATCGTCGCTGCAGACATGGAGAAATTTGCGGACTCAGGCAGGTTCGAACCCTGTTTGCTTCATACCTATTGTCAAATATTACACGGTTCTATTGCCAAATTACAGAAAAATCATACCGACCGACACTTCCTGGCGATGGCTCAATGGCGACCGACTTCGAAATCTAATTAATGACGAAACGTGGTGCGCGCTCCTTCTCGTTGTCTCCTTGCACTTTTTGTTGAAGATTCAGCAAGCTGCCCCACCAAGGTGTGCCGTAGGTAAAGCTGCTATACTCGGAGATAGCTTTTTCCTGTCGTTTGCGAAAAAGTGAACATCGCGCGTGCACAGCTGTGATTGGCGCTCAATCTGCGCGAGCGCACGGGTACGCATAGCTTTGACTTCATTGTCGTCAGTAAAACATTGATCCGCTAAGTATATTAAAGACATGGTGATACTGGGAAGTGTTGTTCATCAGGTTATCTTTAAGTATGGCTCTCAATGTTCTTGTATCCCTAGCTCATGATATGCCTAGCGTAGACAGTGACCTGTTTAAACGAGCTGCGCACATGCTTGTCGATTTTCCACTGGGGGTAGTATCATAATTTGTCGTCGGTCGTTCCTAAATAATCGTGTTACTGATTCTGATTTTTTTTTCGGTTTCATTCTCTTCGTTCCTGAACATCTCGCTAGTATGCTCTATGAAACTGAAACTCTGTTTATTGAAATGGAGCCCACGTGTGTTCGGCGTGAGCTTTGAGTGAATTTTCGGAGCTGTCAATTTGTTGGTGAGGGCACGCAATGCGTTTCGTCTTTCCTTGTTCTGTCTGTTGGTGAACGTTGCTTCATTCTTCGTTTCACACTGGCTTTGTTTCTAAACGTATGTTTTTTTCTCTGTCGACTCTTGACAGACTTCTTGATAGACTTGATACACTTGCGGATATCGCTTACTGTCGCCACGGTCCAAGAGTTGAATTAGTTCTTCTTAGTTCTTGCTGTTGACTTGCTCTTTGACCCTCGTGAGCTCTGTTTTGTTTCTTCTTTGGTCGTACTCAGCCGAATTTTGTGCGTTGAATAGAAAGTTGAGTGTCGGTAGACCCTTACTTCTTCAGAAAGAAAGAACGTGCTATCAGAGTGCGTCTAGGCCTGCACCATGCTTAGAACAAAAATTTCCTCCAAAATGATTTGTTTCCACTCTACGTCAAAAACTCCTATTTTATCATGTCTTGACGTTTTCACCAGTCTGGAAGTCATGCCTGCTTTATCCAGTCACGGCGTATACTCCAGCTGAAGAACTGTGTTGATTTCATATATTTCGATTACGTTTGTTAAGAGCAAAATTGCTGCCGAATGATCAGTCCTTTTCTTAACTTTCCTCTCCTTGAATATTTTTCGTTTCATATTTCCTTTCTGCGATTTTGACGTTTGTGTTCTCCAGGTGGAATTAATAATCTTTATATTTGACAAATTCATAATGATAATCTTCTCGTACTGCAACACATCTGCAAACTCCTGCTCGAAATTCTCATCACTCACATGCGCTTCAATGGCTGGGTCGAGATCCAAGAGAACACCCTAGAGGAAACGTTGGCGTTCTAACATTTCTTCGAGGTATATTCATTTAATGTTGTCTATGTTTGTTGAAATATTTCCGACCTCTCTTCGTATTGTGTCTCGTTCTTGAAGAAGTCACTCCATGTCGGTCCGGTGATTCTTCGTTATGAACAACTAGTCCTTTTGTCGTTCTTGATGATGGCCAGTCTTTTTCACGCCAACGTTCCCGGATTTCAACACCATTTTTTATTTTAAATGTAACTCGGGTCCATCGCCACGTTACGAAGAACTTACACCGATCGACTGTTTCTGGTGATATGGTTTAATGGCTATTGACTTCGTGATCGAATGAACGACAAAACGTAATTCCGACATGCCTCTCGTCATTTTCCTTTCTCTTGCTGTTAAAGATTCAACACATATGTAAGCTTTAAACATGTCTGCAGGCAGTTTTGTATGACCAGACCCGGGGGGTTGACCATTAAGGTTAGTGCAAAGGTGAAGTCGGTGTTGTATGGCAAGGTAGTCAACATATTCAAGAAAATATTGGGTGGGAGCTTGTATTCTGACTAGGAGAGTGGTGTAGTGCTTGCGGCGGCGCCAGCGTTTCGCCATGGCGCGGCGCTTGTCCCACGGGGAGGGCAGGTGGCTGTCGACGTGGGGGTGGTCTTCCGTTGCTGCAATCTTCTTCGTGTTGTTGCGGATCGTGGAGAGTATCGCGGCGCTCCAAGCTTCAGGTAACATGTGGCTAGTGTCAACGGTGTCTAGATTCGTTCGGGTTTTGGGCCAGCCGGTGAGCTTAGTCCAGGGGTAGATGGCAGTGGTGCGACGGAGGCGGAAACTGACATGGAGGCGCAGTTCGAGAATGTGATTATTGAAACTAGGAGGCACTAGCTTGTCCGGGTTTTTGTTGTGTACCGAGCTGCCACCGAGCTCGACTGTGCAGCGCGAGCCTGGGGGTGTAAGCCCATGCGGTTTTCGCCGCGTGGGAAGTCAACCTCCACCTGCTCGTGGTGCGCCCTGCCAGCTTCATTGCTGCAACGGAGGCTCTGGCGATAATTCTCCACGTGGGGCAGAAACCCTAGCAGTGGGGTTCCTCCCCGAGGACGGGGGGAACAAGTCACCCCTAGCCTTCCCCACTGGAGAAGGGAGCCTTTGAGGCGGCGTGGTCAACCATGTGACGACGCGGCCCTTTAAGGGGAAGGCTGACATAAAGGTAGCCTTCCCCTTACTCCCAGGGTGGGAGGAGCCCCACTTTGGGGCATCCTCTGCGTTGGAACCGAGAGATATAAACTGATCACTACGACGGGATTGCGTGATTGAGAGTTGCCATGCAGTGACCGTCGGGCCCGCTGTGAGGCACGCTCGTGACTTAGTAGCGGAGTCGGATAGCTGAGTCGACCACTGAAGGGACTTTGAGCAGTCGCTCGTCTTTGCCAGGCCGTTCCACTGGCTGGCCCCGATTACCGGTTTTCTCTTATTCCCATTCCTTTACCAATTGGCTTTTCAAGAAATTTCCACTTAATCCAAGGAGCCAATTCATTTTATATTTAATTGGCTTTAAGTCTGCGGTGCGAAAGCGGGAGTGGACAAGAGGCATATTATTTTTAATTCCACTTCTCTGGCATCAAATTCAATTATGTTCTGCGCAAGCAACGCTCTACAGATGGTGAATGCGGGGTAAGGGGGCAGCGTGCCATTCAAAAATTGACTGGGGGCCATAATAGTCATGACAGTTCCGTTGTATTAAATACGCATGTATTTAGCAATTGGCGGCGAGGAAACGGAGCGAACTCCGCAATCGGTATATCCCACAATTCATGGCGACACACGGCTCCGTGGAAGAATTCTCCGCAAGAACTCTTCTTCATGGGCGATTTCAGTTTTACCTCCAAGACAACGGTATATTGAAGACGGCGTCAAGAAGGGTGCTGTTCTGCTGACGCCTCTTGAACCGACCATACTCGAAACCGTCAAGGCATTGGTGGCACCCAGGACGCCGAGCGATCACTCCTTGGAAGAGATTTTGTTTAGTTATTTATTTATCCAGTACCCGCAGCGCCTTTCGGCATTACAGCGGGGGGGTACATACGCCAAACATTACTTGAATACACACAAGCAGGCTTCTTGTGAAGTACAGTTAGGTTAAATGACGGCAAGAGTACTTGTATACATGAAAGCACATCACAATGTCGCAACACACAGCAACACTCAATATCAACAACTAACGACAGGATAATTTATGTACATCAAAGCTGATCTCGAACCCGCGACACACATTGCATAACTCTTATCTTAACAACTTGACTGATTCCAGGGCAGAATAAAAGGCATCATTTGACAAGATTGATACTACGGTAGAGGGTAAGCGGTTCCATTGACAAATTGTTTTGGGGAAGAAAGCACTACTAAAAACTGCAGTCCTACACCTGTACTCGCGAACCTTATGAACGTGATCCACTCGGGCGGATTGATAATGTGGTGAAAAAAGATAAGTGTCACGTGGAATTCCGGTTTGGGAATGGTATATACTGTGAAAAAACTTCAAGCGAAGCTTTGCTCTACGGTGTTCAAGTGTATCCCACTGTAGAGTCTGTTTAGCACGTGACACACTAAAATCTCTATCTTTAACTGACCTGCCCAATACATAGCGGGCCGCAAAGTTTTGCACCCTTTCTAGTTTATCTCTATCAGTGATAGTCGGCGGGTCCCACACAGTGCAGGCATATTCTAAGATAGATAACACATTTGTTTTATACAACAACTCCCGGGTGACTTGAGGAAAATTTCGCGTATTTCTGCGAAGAAAACCCAAAGATTTTGAAGCCTTTGCCACAGTATAATCGACATGTCGACTCCAATGTAATGAAGATGTAAAGAAAACGCCTAAATACTTAAACTCAGAAACTGTTTTTAGATTAATATTGTCTATTTCATAACGGAATTCGCTCAATGTTTTTCTCCTGGAAAATGTCATGCACACGGTTTTATCCAAATTAAGTTTCATCCGCCATTTATCACACCAAGTTTGTATTGCATTTAAGTCTTTTTGAAGGATGAGACTATCAGATTTACAATTAACTTTTCTATACAAAACGCAATCGTCTGCAAACATTCGCATACATGATGTAACAGACGCCGAGATATCATTGATGTAAAGTAAGAAGAGTAAAGGTCCCAAAACCGACCCTTGCGGAACTCCGGATGTTACATCGGAAATACCCGATTTCGTGCCATCTACTACCACGTACTGACATCTTGCACGTAGGTATTCGGAAACCCAGGAGATTACACGAGGGTTGATATTATAACGCCACAATTTGTCTACTAATAACGCGTGAGGTACCACATCAAATGCTTTTTTGAAATCCAAGAAAATACAGTCGACTGCTGAACGGCTATCCAGCGCTTCAGCTATATCATGAGAAAATTCCGTTAATTGCGTAACGCAGGACAACCCCTTTCGAAAGCCATGCTGTTTCTGATTAAACAAAGAATGAATATGCATGTGTTTGGAAATAGATGTGTACAGGATGTGTTCAAGAATTTTACAGCAAACGGAAGTTAATGAAATGGGACGGTAATTCGAGACACTGTTGCGAAGCCCCGATTTATAGACTGGGACTACTGACGCTATTTTCCAATCATCAGGGAGCGAGCAATAATTCAGTGACTTCGTAAAAAGTAATTTTAAATATGGGGACATTGATCGTGCGCAGGATTTCAGTAAAGCAGTCGGTATACAGTCAGGGCCAGCAGCCTTTGAAGCACTTAAGCCCTCCAATAAAACTTCTATTCCGTGAGCATCAAAGAAGATATCTTCCATGGGCGATACATCCGCCGGAGCGAGGCCGTCTGCAGTGTTGTTATTTATAACAGGTAGGGAAAACACAGAACTAAAATAAGTGTTAAAACATTCAGCTTTGTCACCAGCATTAGTGACCATATCGTCACATTTCACGAGAGCAGGAATAGATACGTTATCTTTTTTATTTCTCTTTATGTATTTCCAAAGTTCTTTAGGATTTTCTTTAACTTTAGTTTGAAATGACTCGAAGAAAAATGATTTTGCGTGTTCTATTTTCGTTTTTAGATTACTGGTAATCGTTTTTAGTTTGATGATATTTTCAAGCGACGGATTGTTCTTATAGGCTCGATAAATTCTTTGTTTTCTATGGGTCAATTTCCGTAGTTCTTTTGTAAACCAAGGTTTGCTATTATTACGTCTCTTAGTTAAAATCCAAGAGGGAACAAAGCGGTCTTGCAATTCCAAAACTTTCGTCTTAAATAGTGTCCATAATTCAGGTACCGAACATGATTCAGCAAGCGTTTCAAAAAGAACAAAATAACTATCTAGTTCAGCATTTATCGCGGTAATATTAGCTTTACTGTAATTAAATATGCGTCGACTGCTGTCATTATACGTTTTTACGTGATCCAATTTCATTTCACAAAGGACAGCGTTGTGATCGCTGATTCCCGGAATTACTAAAGTTGTTTGCACTAAATCCGGATCGTTTGTAAGGAAAAGGTCTAGTATGTGGTCCCCTCGAGTGGGTTCTAGCACTGTTTGAGTCAACGAAAACAAGTTGATAAAATTGTACATTACTGCAGTGAGCCCACGAGTTACTCCAGAGTGTATGCTTGGTTGGTGCCAGTTAAGATCGGGCAAATTAAAATCGCCACCTATAGCAATGCTCTCAGATTTAATCGTTTCAGCCGCAGCTGTGAACTCTGCTAGTACATCAACTGAACTTGCTGGCGGCCGATAAAAAGAACAAACTGCCAAAGTTTTACCATTACGAAGTCTTAACTGACACCACACAGCTTCGCACGATCCTAGTTCCACCTCAATCTTACTCGAAGAAATCCTCTGGTCCACTAAAATAAACACACCGCCACCATGACTATTTCTGTCTTTTCTGTAGCATGTAAAATTATCAGGAAATACCTCGCAGTCCATTACGTCATCAGTTAGCCAAGATTCTGTGCCTATAACAACGGACGGCTGAACCGTTTCCAAGAGAGAAGAAAAATCATCAACTTTATTTTTGATGCTACGACAGTTAATAACAAGGAATGAGATTGTAGTGGGCGAGTCAGCATACAGTCACTTAGACCGCACTACCTGATTGATCTTATCATCATAAATGTATTTGGTATCATTCAGATAAAGAACGTCGTGCCTGAGGTTAACCCGCGTATCGTCATCTTTGCGACTCTTGGCAAACTCCCATAGATAACGTCTTTTTCTACGTATCTCTTCAGAGAAGTCTTCTGATACACTGATGCCCGAACCTTTCAACTTCTTTGCGTTTCCTAGGATTGACTGTTTTTCTTTAAACGAGGAAAAATTCGCGATCAAAGGTCGGGTTTTGTCTGGACTAAACTTCCCAATCCTATGAGCTCTTTCAATGGTTGTAGGCGTAATACCGAGCTTTGTTTCACATAGTTCTTTAACTAGTTGTTCCGACACTGCCCATGATTCTTTTGCGTTCTCATCTTTAATACCATAAAACACGAGATTACATCTTCTACTACGATTTTCAAGATTATCAACCTTTGAAACAAGGGACTCCATTGCACGCTGTTGACTTTCGCAGCTATTCCTACACTCTGTCATGGCCACCTCTAACTTCGTAAGCGTTGCAACCTGAGTTTCCAAGGATAAAATACGTCTTTTTAAATCTTCAAGAGTAGCCCCTTGCGCTACTTGTTTTGTTTCTATGCTATCTAATTGGGCTTTAATCTCCAGTTGCCCGTCCAAAATCATTTGCAGAGTCTCCTCATTTACAGGACCTGGGTTTAATTCAATGTCGCCACACAGTAGAAGCAATAAAAAATAAAACGCAAGCCGCCGAAACAAGAAAAAGCGATGCCGTGTATGGCACTTCACAAGCGAATGAGACTTTACACAGTTATACAGCACTTGGGGTGGAACCGGCAAGATAAAGACAGTAAACCTTTTACAAGCCAACCATTCACTAACCTGCGTGAGTAGCAGAAATTGCGTGAGCGACATGGTCGTGCCGGCTCCACGCCCCAGTTGGACACTGGCAGTTGCCGCCTTTTGTAGCCCGTAGTTCACCTCGAGGCCGTCGGTGCTGTGCCAGTGTTCGTAGGCCGGTAAGGGACATCGGTCAAAATCAGCGGCGGCGCACGTTGGAAATCGATGCTCGCGGTCGCACTTAGGTGCCCTGTCGCCTGGTGGACATACTTGGGATTCAGTGCCGTCGTCTTCGAAGATTAGCTGCCGTGATGCAGCACTACACAAGACTTGAAAGGATTGAGTGCCGTCGTCTTCGATAAGCAGCTTCCGTGATGCAGCACCGCACAAAACCTGCGTGAGTAGCAGAAATTGCGTGAGCGACATGGTCGTGCCGGCTCCACGCCCTCATCATCAGTCTGCTGCGCGCTCACTACGATCCTCGCCGTCGGCTGCTGAGCCGCTGCAGGTTCCAGTGCCGGGACCAACTGCCGAAAGAAAACTGTCACAGCCTACGTGGCAGCATTGAAACCCCTCGCGGCAGACTGCAACTTCGGCAGACCAATCGAAGCAGCCTCTGACCACTCCACCGTATGGCTCTTCAGGGATGAGTGCAAGCAGATCTCCTGCTACTTAGTTGGACATCAACTCTACGATGTTACCTATTGAACAATACTGCGTGACCTCTTTGTGTGCTGTCTGCAGGATGAGAACCTATAGCAAAGGTTATTTGAAGAACAATATGTAACGTTCACCAAGGCATTTGACATGGCTGAGCGCGCGAATAACCTGAAAGAATGCCAAAAGAAAATTAAAGCTGAATTTATTGGTCAATGAGACCGCCCGCTCACAGTCCTCTCGCCCCTTCTAAAGAGGAGGCCAAAGTGAGAAACCAAATTACCGCTGCTTAGGTTCGCACGACCCAGACGTGCGACTTCGAAGCTGACGTGCAGGTATTGCAAGAGCCCAGATAGAAAAGGCCAGCCTGAAGAAGAAGCGACAGTGCAGCTTTGCCCTCCTGCTTCTTGTTTGGGCAGGGAAGTACTTTGCACGACCTAAATGCAAGGGCTGAAGTTAAGAGGACGCACGCCAGGAGCACATGGTTTCATTAAAAGTACAAGGTGTATCGGGGCAGTATATTCCATCACTAGCGAGGACATATATCGGGAATCATGGCCTCGCAGGCCACCACCACTTACCCTTGCCAACTTCACGCTACGAACATGGTCAGGAAGGGGTCTTCAACCGTTAGGAACCGTTCACGTCAGGGCGTGCTTTCAAACAGCGCAGTCATTAGCTCGGCCTGAAGGCATTGAACTACACGCTGGAGACAAGGGCATCGTTTCAGCGAAAATGTCAACGAGGAGCTATTTAAGGTGGCCTAGAATCGACAAAGACATTGAGCGTGAATATGGAGCCTGCATGATCCCCCATAAATCCATCCATGCTCCGGTGAAAGCGGCTGTGCCTACCTGAGCATGCATCCCGGCCGTGGCACACGTACCATTCACCTTGATTTTGCAGGCTCAATGGAAGGACACATGTTTCTCGTGGTTGTCGACGCACACACAAAATGGCTTTAAGTGAGAGCCATGAACGACATAAGCAATTTCCACGGCTGCTATACGGGAACTTCGGGCTATACGAGATGTGATCAAAAAGTTCCGGGACTTATTTTGCAGCGCAAAAAGAGAAGGCAGCACAGTGATGCGCGCTCAGCAGTCGAAGGAAGGGACCTTCGTGTCTCGTTATACCAAAGGTCGTCGTTCTGTGAGCATTTGGAGCTGCGCTACACGAGTTTTTGTGACTTTGTGCACGGGCACAATGGCGATTTCACCATAAACTCAGCGTTAAACTTGAGAAATATAAAACAGAGACCTTTAAAATGATTCCTCAGGCTTGTTTAAAAAACAGTGAAGTTTGCAAAGTGTTTTAAGTGGCACTCGCACTTTAGAAACGGCAGAGCATCGCTGGAAGAAGAAGAGTGGTAGGGCGACTTTAATCCGACCTCGACTTCAGTGACGTTCTGCCATTCTTGAGGCGCGAGTGCCACTCAAAACACCTCGCACACCTCACGGCTTTTTGACATAAGCCTTCTAAATAATTCAGAGGTCTCCATTTTAGATTTGCCGAGTTTGACGTAAAGTTGATGTTCGCTCTCGCTTTAGTTTGCAGTCTATGGAGAGATCGCCACTATGTGGTTGTCCGTCCTTCTCGTTTTCTTCCTAAGTTTAATTATCCCTACCAGCCCGCTCGTTCTGTCCTTGAAAAAATAATTTCCAAAAGCCGAATTTGAAGTTCCCGCGCGATTCCCGCCAGTGCGGAAACGTCAAAGATTGAGTCGTCCTGCAACTCGAGTTTCTCTCACACCTACCTATCCTGGTCGCCCGCGTCCCGCGATCAACCGCTCCGTGCGTGGCGCCTATCGCTTTTAGCAGACGACGCTTCACTTTCGAGTTTGAAGTTCTTTCAGGGCTCTTTAAGCGATCTCAAATTCTTTGAAACGGTGTGAGGTGGAAGAGAACGCGCAGTGAACATTTGTGAGCGACGTGAGGGGCCAGGTCGCGCCGGTTCTACGTGAAATGCTGCCCCGGCGGTGTCACAACCGAAACTACGGTACACAGACACCAAACCCAGTGGTTTTGACCGTTTGACGATTTCCTTTTCGAAGTCTGAGAGATCGTCAGCACCTAAAAAAGAGAACTTCGTCCGATTTCTCGACTCACCGATCATCCTCAGTGCTACATGCGTCGAGAGCCGCTATGTTTTCCGAGGACGGATTTTAAGGTACCCAGCTGCCGCCGAGATCTCCTGTGCAGTGCGAGCCATGCTCTCGAGCTGGTGAATTCGCCGGCGGCGTGCTATTCGGAACTCCCGACTAGGCACATCGAAAAAGATTACTCAATCACTCACAGAAAAACGCACATTAAGTCGAGAGAGGATGGTTAAAATTAATCTAGCGCAGCACTCGCTCCTTGTTTGCGCGATGTAAATAAGCTTTGCGTGACGTTTCCCCACGCATCAACTGAGAGAACGAAGCTCTTGTTTGCACGGTCTTTCCGAGATTCTCTTCTTCCGCTTCCTCGGTCAAAGAACATTAAACTTAGCTTACATTAAACTCATGCGTGACTACGCGACGGCGGCTGGGTATTACCTCGTTTCTTTTCTTCTGCACAGAACATGGCTTTTACGTACACGTCGGTTACAGTAAATTATACTGCTTTTGGTGACGGGCCGGCCCAACGTGGGTCGCCGTGATCAGCCGATTGCAGTAAGTGGCGAATGACGGGGCCAGAAAAAACACTTTCAGGCCTAACATTTGCATGTTTCATATGACATTAAGCGAGGATGGAGCATGTTAAACGTCATGCCTGGTCAGTTACCTGAGGGTGTAGAACGACGCTCGCTCGTACTTGTGCCGTCATCATAAGCGTTTTTGTTTTCTTAAAAATTCCCGATGGAACAGCTATTGAATGAGTTAATCGAATGGTTCCTTTAGATTCGTCTGCTTCGGACGATGACAATAAAAGGAGAAGAGTAGAAAGTTTCTCATATTAATATCTACATGGTAAAAAAAGAAGCAGCCCGAAAAAATAAGAAAGAGGGAGTGCAAGAACGACAAGAACCAGCGTTTAGTCTTGCCTTTCCTTCGTCCTCATTTTCTCGCGCTGTGTTCACTAGAAATGTCAAGACGAAACTAGGATTTTAATTATTTTATTCTTAGTTTATAACGAGTATAGTGTTTACTAAGAAAACGAAACATAGAGACTTTCGCTAATGAGAAACTCTCTTGTAATTCCATTTCAAATAAAAACAATCTCGAAAAGAATCCCGTCGTTCGTGAAAAAGTCACGCTACTAAAACGTACATTTCTTTAGGTAATACCTTGCAGGCGGTAACTGATAGATATGTCTCCTTAAAGAAATCATAAAGTGGGTTCGAATCATACGAACTGGACATCGACTGAAAGGTTGACAGTCGAGAATTAACACACGAGGAAAAGGAGCAGCTACAAACGTACTTCAAACGTACAAAAACAAGCGTACAAACGGCTACAAACGAAAATAGAAGAGAACTGTTTTTTATTTATTTTTTTCTTTTTTGCTTCACAAGAAACGTTCGCCCACTTCAGGGTCACTCTTCCCGTCTCCCAAACGGTGCCTGGGGCGACACCGCTGGATGCGGCTCACGTGAGGGAGACACAGATTGAAGGAGCCGATCGCGAGCGTCCCCATTCGGCTCGTGAACTCCTCGCGGAATGTTCCTGTTCGCGTTCGGGGTGAAGTCGTACGGCGACGAAAATTACCGAACTCTAAAGATGTCCGGAGCACAGCACGGGCTCCGAACGTCGCCAAAACGTGGCTATCCGTCCGCCCCATAGAGTTATTATAATGTACGCTAGAGGTTCAACTGGCGCTAGTGTCTATGCGACTTCCGGGAGGCACATTGAAGCAGACAGCAACAAGTCTCCTTTTGCGGTGCTCCTGTGCGTTTTTATGGGAAAACGAGCGTGCATTGCGTATCTTGGCCGAGAAATAACATGGAACACTTTTGTCATTTGGGTCGTACCGAATCGAATGTAGCTTTATTAACATTGTAAAAGTCTAATCGCTTTAGTTAGCGCATTTTTCTTGATCAGTGAACGATGCTTAAGTTCGCTATATTTCAGGTCCCAACCTCTGTTTCACAGCAGGTCTGCAAATACAAGCGACTATTCTAAGCAAAATAACAATCGAAAGGAATATAGAGTGTGTTCAAGGCTCGCCAGCATTCCGATGATGCTTATATATAGCTAATATGCCAGTCGTGTCACTATATAAAAATGACCCCGTTTTCATTCTTACGAGCGGTTAAAAACATTCAAAACGTAAAGAATAAAGCATGTGGGCTATGAACGGTGTATCTTTTTATTATTTTCTATGCTGGGCAGCATTTATGAGGCACTTGTTCTCAAAGATTTCGAGCTTACGGGTGATGTTTTGAACGTAGAACAAGCATCTTCGCACAGAGCAGAAAAAGTAAAGCCGTACTTCCTTATTGAAAATCAGACTATATTACGTGGCCTTCAATTTATTTTGATCGTACATGCACAGGTGAGTTACTGATCCAGTGATCACTGCGTAGTTCTTGCTGTCTTTCTTGGTTTTTCAGATGTCCTTCGTTTGTTTGGCACGTATATCCCTCTGCTGAAAAGCGCCGACGTCGTGTTCGCGCTAACAGTGTCCGACAGTGCACATAAATACATGTAACGAAGCCGTTTTAGCACCGTTTTTAATGCAATGAATTGTAAAGAAGAAAAACGCCGTAACTGACCAATTATTTCGTCTGCCTGGCTGAGTGAATGTTCCAAGCTACCTAGTACGTACGAATTATTCGGGATATTTGCTCATATAATCGAGCGCAAGTAAAAATGCACTCACTTTTTGCCATAGAAATGCATTACCGAAAGTGAATTTTCGACTGGTTGCTGTCTGCTTTAATTTTCCGCAGCACACAGCGCAATTTGAATCTCTAGCGTACATTATAATAACCCTATGGTCCGTTCCTTTGGCCACTGACGCCGCGTGGCCATGGAAGGGTGTAGCCACGGGGGCACGGCAATACCGCCGAGGCCTGCGCATGACGTCATCATTAGTGGATTCCAAGCGGCAAGCACGCTGAAGCTCGGCGAAAGCCGCCGCAAAGCGGCAAACTTGTCCGTCTTGCCGTCGCCGCTTTCTAACGTCGCGCTCGTTGTGGGACGCTGCAAGACGCGTTGGCGGCGACGCTGACGCAACACAGGCGGCGCTGCCTGGATCCACTAGTGTTAACATTTGAGGGAAAAAGGCGCAGGCCTTTGCCATCAAGGTGGTATTGGCACCGTTTGCCTCACACAATAAGTATACACTGATTGAAGGAAGACCAATGAATGCTGGCCCAAGTGCATTGCGGGGCTGTTTTTACAGTCGAGAACTTCGGAGGGTAAACAATGGGACACTCGTCATTTTGTAAGCGCGTTTAAAGTATTGCCCAGTGTGAGGCCGTAGGGGTCACTTTTTGGACGAAGTGTCTCATAGGCCCCCTGATCATACGGAGTTCTCTCAGTAGATTGCACTGATTGTATAAACCAGTAACAATTTTGCGCGCATACGCGAGGACATTTCTTGGAGTGTACACTCTTGGCTATATCCTTGCCGTAAATGCCAACGGTATTTACGGCAAGGATAACTATGGCCGTCCTCACGATGTTTAGGCTTACCTGGCCATGCAAAGGTCGACAGCTGCTAATTTAATATGCCTGCCGCACAAAAATCTTGATAATCTATTAAACAGTGCCCTTCGTATTTGGAATAAATGGTAATACGCACTTCCCGTTTACGTCTTCTGACACCTGTACTCGCGCACGAAAATTAAAATATCAATAATCAGAGAGACTTTGGTTTGGAAGCGGATACTATAAAGGGACACGCATGTGTGACTATATAGTTAGACTCTAATATGTATCACGTGTAATATGCGGCTTTCCGACGAAACATTCCGAATGGATATTTCGATTTGCATATACGTCGTTCTCAAACAAGAGAGCCTATTTTTTGTAATCAAGCGGGAAATTCGAAACGAAGCAAAACGGAAACCAAGCGACTTTCCTCTCACACGCACACACACCCACAAACAAAAAAAAATGTATAACGCAAATTAAACCGAAACTTCGGGCACAAAATGAGAATCTCAGATGGGAAAATCATCCCTGGCGAAGCAAGAACTCCTGCCGTGGAAACCATTGCCTATGCAAATCTATGCGAATAGCTGGTCTTGACATGATCCTTCTTCCGGCGCTCTACTGTATTCCGCACTTATGCGGATCTTCTGGGGCGGGCTGGAAGAGCAACAAAAGGTGGAAACGGTGAACATGGCTAAACTTCCTTATTTCCTCGTTCGTGCTTAAAAAAAAAGAAAACAATAAAACAAGGTATCGTATTTCAGCCATGCGGAAACATGCAGCATATATTGGCAGCCGCTGTTCTGCTTCGGAAGGTTTTGAACTTAATTTTACCCGCACCTGCGGTTCACCACGAAGCTAGAGAACGGACTACGAGATTATATTTTACAGTGGACAAGTTAAAGGAAACCAGATTTATATGCACGACTTCTTTGTGCGCGAAAAAAAACGTAATTTTACCAGCAGTGAATTCTTGACGGTAGTAAACGAACCATATAAATAGTGAACCGTGCTTTGCGTCGAAAAAATAAACTAAACATTGCGGAAACGATCACACTGCACCAGAACGTAGTGCTCGCGGAAGTGATGGGATGCCAAACTTTTAAAACCAAAAATTACGGGTTAAAAAAAAACACCTAAAGTAAACAGCAGATTTTGAATACGAGAGGAGTCTGCTACAAAATATCACTAATTTCACAGTTTACCTTGATAACTCGAGATAACTTATGAAAGTAAAATTTAAGCAATCATCATAAATTAACGTTTTAATTGATCTCCTTATATTCTATACCCAACTACCAATAAAGAAGATAATATTGATATTTAATGAACATCGCAATATCTTCCCTTTAATAACATTAGGCATTCTGCACTCTGATACATGTTTAAGATTAGTAATCTACAGATTAAGGTAGAAAATTACCTTCATCCTCAGTAAAAATTGGTCTAAGTTTAGTTAATATGAGTTTAATATATAAAACGTGATAATATTGCATATATATTCTAATTGCCTAATATTTTATTCATCAAGCTAATAACCTTCATACAGCCATCAGTCGCCTTCCTGTTCCTCGCAGCTGAACTAACAAGGTTCTTTTTCTTCAACATCTTGGGAAAATATCAACATCACTAATAGATCACCACCACCATCATCATGCTTGAGAGGTGCCTTCGCATACTCGATTAATTCCATTAATGGTTAGCCAGCTCAATCCCTTCTCACTTCCTTACTATTTTCTTCTGTTTTACCTATATATAGTAGAACAGGGGTTTATTTCTAATGTGTAATTAATACTATCTCTTGGCTGGATCTGAACATGTACACTTTATCCACCCCCCGCCCCCTCCTCCCCTTTGTATGGTTCGCAATGGTGCACTTGTAAGGCTCCAGCCGATAGCACCTTCAACATCTGGAATCCGAAAGAATAGTGGACCACCTAAAGCAAAAGGTAAAGCATTCGTTATCCGTACGAAATAGAGCAGGGAGGTCAGGCATTATTGGAGAGAAAACATTCCGTACGAACCTTTGTCGGCATAACAATGAAGCCTCAAAGTCCTCTTCAGAACTCCCTCCACTCCTCTCAAGAAAGTCAGCTTGAACTTTCGTGATAAACTACAGAAACAGCATGCTGCAATCTGGTGTTTCGAGGATGAACTTTTGTTTTAGGGTAAGGTCTCCTCGAAAACAAAACGAGATGCATCGGCCCCTGATAGTATCCGGATATCAGGAATACGCCCGGAAATATATTTATAGGGATGAGCGAATTTTAGAGTTTTCAGTTTGAATAGGATAATATTGAACCGAATAATTCGATTCGACTTTCAGAGCTTTAGTATTTTAGTTTTCGAATAAATGGATACATCAAATATCAGTGACTGCTGGCTAGAAATCTGGTTCACTCAGGAACGCTGTTCATATGGAGAAGTAGTCTTCACATGCTTCCGATGGATCTAAATCAAGCCTAAATTCAGAAACTTGGACTCACGAACAATTTCAACACAAAGTGGTTTGTCTGGCATTCCTCGAACGAAGTTGTCATGCTCCTAGCTTCCCGGATGCGCTCGACAAAGAAACAGACCCGTCAACTAACGCACATCTTTAGGTTGAATTCAGGAATCTTGCGCCACCTGCAGCCAACTCTGCGCACTAAAACCCATTCTCGGTTGCTGCGTCTAGTACATGGCAACCGCAGCCGACGCTACGCTACAATGCTGCCAATCAAGCTGCTCCAAAAGTGCCTAGTCATGGCGCTCATCGTCTCTATGGCTTTGCTATCAGCAAGACTAAACCAATCATTCAAAGTTATGGAACGTGCATTTTTTTGTTTGTGCGTGATTGGCTCAGCCGTCCAAAGCAACGAAGGAAACGAGCGCCGTGATGATGCACGTTTGGAGCTGGCTTGCTTGGCAACATTGGATCGTTGCATCGGCTGCGGTCAGACTTGGAGTGGAACGGATTATATGTGATGCAACACATCGCCCGATTCAGACGGTCCACCCATGTCCGTCCATTCACCCAGCACGCTGCGAATCCACACGTGGATGGGTGGACACATCTGTCAGCTGTATCTCGAGTTTGTCGTTTCGATGTGGTCGTCGACACCGTTTCTGTTCGTAGATAGCCTCGGTTTGTTCCGCGTGTCCTGCGGAAGAATAAATACTCGTCTTGTGAAAATTGCGAATATATTTATTGGTTTTCAATATTAGTATCGACATTAATTTCTTTTTTGCTACTATTCAGCATTATTTTATTCAAATTCGATTCGAGCTGAAATTTCACTATTCGCACATTTCTAATATTTAGATACTGGAAGCACAGATGGTTTTGAAAAGGTTAGTCCCGATACATAAATGCAAATACAAAGTGTATTTCTGGAATACTATCGCGATACACTTGTGTTGGCAGTCCTATTGCCTGACCCAAACGCACGATCAAATAAATGCATGATGTCTGAGAACAGGCTGACGATTATGGTGCGACTATTTCTACGCGCGCTGACGCAACTAACCGGAAGGGTAAGCGCAAAAGGGAAAACTTCACGAGCCGTGGCCTCTAATTTCGGCCAGTCAAGAGTTGGGCCACGTCTCCCGTCATCGTAGGGGGCCGGGCCATCGATCACGGGCTCTACGCTTGGCCGCCGGACTCATAATAATAATAGACGAATACGAATGAAGATTAACTGTCTTTCAATATACTGTCAAACAGTAGGAGAATACTGTAATCTTTTTCTTAAACAATCTGTTTAAATGCTCGCAGGTGTATTCCAGAACTTCCGAGAGGTTCGTCTGGAAATATATAAATGGGACCCATGTTGGTACTATACAACACCGGGTTTAGCATGGGAGGCGATGTGAAAATTGACTAAAATTAAACTTCAAAAGATTACAGATATTGATATGTTCCTTATTATAATAATAATAATAATAATAATAATAATAATAATAATAATAATAATAGTTTATTTTCCAGTGCCCCAGAACAACCGTGAGGTTCTGGTATGGTGGCACAAATGTCCACGATTGGATAAAAGAATAGAGATTCAGCAGTATCTCATGGAGACACCTGTCCTATACATGGTACAGTGCATAGTCAAGATTGCGCTTGAACGTGGTACAATCACTGAAAACGTCCAAAGTTGGCGAGTCAACATTGTTCAAAGAGACTTGCATGCGGGTTAATGGCGACAATGTTTCTTGAAAGTGAGGGTAAAACAAGGAACGATGTCTACAAGATCGAGCAGGAGCATGAAAATTCACTGAGCCTAAAAGATCAGCGTCGATGTGACCGTTAATTACTTTATGTAAAAATAAAGTATCACGAGAGAGTCTTCGCTTTAATAAATTCTGTAAACCTAGCCTCTTAAGAATGTCGTCGTAGTCATAATAGTACCTTCTACCAAAATACTTATCATAGACAAGACGAATAAAACGTTTCTGCACATTTTCTAGCCGTGACGCATCAGTGGCAGTCAGCGAATTCCAAGCGACACAACCAAACTCAAGTTTTGCACGTACCAGACATAAGAACAGTCGGACAAGGCATAAATGATTCTTAAAGTCGAATGATAAGCGGTATAGCAAACCCATCATTCGGACAGAAGAGGCAACAATCTTTGAAACATGATAAGAAAAGGAAAGTCTAGTGTCAAAATAGATCCCAAGGTCGCGAACCTCGGTGACTCGTGGGATGGTAGCTGATTTAAGAACATAAGAGTAAGATAGTATATCACGTTTATGAGACATTGATAAGATTTTTGTTTTGTCATTGTTAAGCACCAACAAGTTTGCGGAGCACCACTCAGATATGCGTAAAATGTCATCTTGTAATACACTGCAATCGTCAAATGATCTTATATTCGTGAATATCTTGATGTCATCAGCAAACAAAAGCAAGTGTGAATTTTTTATACACTTTTCAATGTCGTTGATGAATACGAGGAACAGTAGGGGCCCGAGGTTAGATCCTTGGGGGACCCCAGACGTCGGAATGAAAGTGTCGGAATAGCTATTCGCAATTCTCACACTGCTACGACGATCAGTTAAGTAAGTCTTAAACCAGTTCAAAAGGGTCGGCGATACTCCATACAATGAGAGCTTCAGCAATAGTAAATCATGATTAACTTTGTCGAAGGCTTTTGTCATATCAAAATAAACAGTATCGACCTGGCCTCGAGAAAGAACTATAGGAACTGAGTAACCAAGAAATGAACAAAGATTAGTTTCCACGGAGCGTCCCTTTAAAAAACCATGTTGAGCACTACTAAATTTCCGTCTAAAATAATAAGAAACACGAGTGTAGATGACCATCTCAAATACCTTCGAAAAGGCGCACAGCAAAGATATTGGTCGGTAGTTATTTACGTTACAAACATCACCACTTTTATGCACTGGTATGACAACAGACAATTTCCACGATGATGGAAAAACACCACTTTTCAACGAGAGGTTAAATATGTGATTTAATATGGGGGCTATTAGGTGTGCACACCCCTTGATAATAAAATTTGGTATCATATCCATTCCCACTGACAACTTCGACTTCAGTTTTGATATCGCTTCTAGAACTTCAACTGTGTCAATAGAGGTAATTGTCAGAAAATCGTGGTAACCAGTATTGTCAGAAGGGGTATAACTCGAGAACGAATCTGAGGAGTAGCATTCACAAAAATGATCCCGAAAAATATTGGCTACGTCTAGAGGAGACGATACATATCCAGTGTCGCCCCGTAGACATATACTTTCGCTTCTTGTTTTTGTATGCTGCTTTACAAACTTCCAGAACTCGTCAGGCTTTCGGTATAGACAGCTTTCAATTCTTTGCTTATAAACCTGTTTGTCATACTTGAATAACTTTTTAACTAGCGTCCGGTAGATACTGAACTTTGTGTACCATAGATCGACACCGCTTTGTTGATAAAGTTTATGGAAGCGCCTTTTCCTGCGTATATAGTATTTTAATTCTCTTGAGAACCAATGGGGATACCCGGAGCGTTTCGATGAACTCTTTGGAATGAATATATCCATCCCATTTATGACAGTGCGGGTTAAGGAATCTGTAGCAGTGTCCACGTTTTGATCATTTAACACTGTTGACCAATCATGATCTCTTAAAAACTCATAGAATCCCAGGTAATCACCAGCACTGTAATTGTACTTGGGATAACTTTGTCTAGAACACTGATCTCGCAAGAGGTAGTAGGTTACACAAAAAGGCGGATGGAAAACATCAGGATGAATTAGCGCGTCAGTGGCGGCTTCAATGCATTCAATGGGGCTGTTTGAAAGAAAGAGATCAAGAATGTTCCCAGCATTGTTTGCAATGTGATTGAGTTGAATAAAACCATTAAAATCAATAAAGTTCATCAAGGAAACAGCTTTCTTTGAAGCATGCAAGTTTCCGCTGGTGGCGTTGCGAGATGACCAGTCTATACCGGGGAGATTAAAATCGCCGTAGATATGCACGTGATATTTTGAAAAGTCGATTTTCTTTTCAAGACTGGAAAGATGATTACTGAAATCACTGTGGTCGAAAAGAGGGGGAAAGTAAAAGTTGCCGATGAGATGATTTACGCCTGCTCTTGATAAGACTTCGATCCAAACACATTCTGGGCAGGTTTCCAAATCCTGCCTCCGCCAAGACGTCACTGACTCATCCACCGCGATTAAAACACCGCCGCCAAATTTCTGGCCAGTCGAAGCGTAATCCCTGTCTCTCCTGTAAACGTTGTAAAAAACAGGAAAATATGCATTGCTAGGAATTTCGTCTAACAACCAGGTCTCACTTAAACAGATAATATTGTAGGAATCAGCAACAACACTTGACATACATTCGTCGGCTTTTGTACGCAAACCGCGAACATTCTGATAGTAAGTTTTAAGGACGCGAGCCATTTTCTGGGAAGTTAGTGGATTCCGACTCAAAAGAACGTGCGCTGTCAAGCTTTCCGAAGAACTGGTGAAAAATGCAGCCCTCAGGCCAGACTTCAGGGTTGTTAATCAAGTCAAATGAAACATCGTCTACAGAAACGTGAGATGAAGAATAGGACGGAAACTTCGTCTTTAGCTTCGCGCAACAGATAGATCTGCTGCCCAACAAGGGTTCAACCAGAGCGATAATATCGGCCACAGTCGTGGTCGGTTCAAGTCGCGACACAAATAGGGCTTTTCGAACAGGGGCATGGGAAACAGAGGTCACCTTGGAAGCTTTTTCGGTTCCCACTGACAGCTTCTGATGACGTCGGGGAGCGACCATGATGAAGCCATCGTTTTCTGTCAAATTGTCGGCCCGCTGTCGTCCGCTGACACTGGCAGAGTCGAGACCCTCCATGTGTTGCCCATTGGGGCTATCCTTGGCATGTTGAACCGTCGCGGTTGCTTTGCCTGGCGAAGCACGGTGAACTGCATCATGCGTTCCCGTTGTTGACGGCTTCTGTTGACCAGCAGATAACGACGAAGTTGCTGTGGAATAGTTCCGGTGCGGCACTGAAGCTTGCGGCACACGCTCAAGAAGATGCTTTTGAAGAATCGACACTTGGGAACGAAGGCTGTTGTTGTCCGCCCGTAAACACTTTACCTCGGCCGTTAAAACGTCCAACTTGACCACAATCTTGTCAAGGACACTTTCCAAAGCACGTGGGATGACCAGCGGTTCGCCGACGATGGTATTTTCCGGAGATGAATCATCTTCGCTCTCGGAATCGGACCCATCTGGTACCGCTTGCGTGGTGGTATCTTCCGATGCAGCCCGGTTTCGTCGAGTGCAAACACTGCATTTGTATCCGCTGGAACCTGATGACATGAGCACGTTGTATTCCTCAAGGCCTATGTTGATGCAACCACAGTGATACTTGCGTTTGCAGCCGCCGCAACAATCTATAAATTGCTGCTTGCTGATTATGGGGGCGGAGCACTTTCCGCACGCAACCTTCTTCGGCGCCATCTTGAAAAAGATGGCGCCGAAGAAAGAGGAATGAGAGGTTTAATGACCGATCTAACACACATATATCCGGAAGCAAATAATAAATACCTACCAGATTACAATCCAACCTAACCATCAAACCACCTAATGTACTTAGATGCAAATAACCTATGTGGGTGGCGCTTATCCCAACCTTTACCATATGATGATTTTGAATTTATAGATCAACATCAGTCTATAAAAATATAGTTACATCCTCGAAGTCGATATCAAATATCCCGAAGATTTACAATATAAAATAATGATTTTCTAGTGTCCCCAAATAAATTAACCGAAAAACCTCTCTTAACCATGGAAGATAATAAATACGTTGTTCATCAGATGGTCCTAAAGAAACACATTAAAATTGAAATAAATTTAACCAAGATACACAAAATTCTTAGGTTAAAAAAACGTTTTATAAATGTTTACATAGACCTAAACACAAAAGTGCAAAGTCAAAGAAAAAATGCCTTTGGAAATGTTTTTGGAGGTAATGAACAATGCCGTGTACGAAAAGATGAAGTAACAGACAGCTTATAAAATTAGTTTAAAATGAAGCAAACTCAAAACAAAATTACTTTAAAGTTGCAAAAAAGCGAACATAAATTTTAAAAAAAGTTAATGAGGATTTGGTTTTATTTATTTTCTCAGAACACAAATCGCTGCTGACAAGCCAATATACACTGGAATGTCAGTTCTAGATTTGTCAAAGACATTGATGTACGACTTCCTCTATTATGTAATGAAAAAGAAATACGGTGAGGGGATACAAATTATTTATAAAGACAGTTTAATATATGGCATTTAGACTGCAGACATATGTACAAGTATTAAAGAATTTAAGGAGTCTTTAATACCTATGTTTGTCCAACAGATGATGAACTATGTTCCGAGGATAACACAATAAATTGCTGAGTTTAAAGATGAGATTTTTGAAAATATCACAATGGAATATGTGGCACTTAAACCAAAATATTATTCATATAATGTTTATGGCACAGGAATGTCAAAGAAAGCCAAAGGGGTTAAAATACGTAGTGAAAAAGGATCTACACTGACGTTTACAAAAAGTATTAGAAGATAAAAAACGACAATCTTAAACCAGAATGTCATAAGATCTAATAATAATGAAATATACACCGAGACAGTAACGAAGACAGCCATAACCTTTCAGGATGGTAAAAGAGTTATATTTGAATATGGAATAAATGCATTAACATATGGACATTATTTGCTAAAAGTATGAAGTGTTCTATTATAAGACAACAATCATTCAGTGTGATGTTCACACCCTTTATTTTATTATTATTCACAAAGAGGCTTGTAAACGCTAATTCAATAAAACTGCTGAATTGGCTTAATATACATTCCTGTAGTCAAGAACCTTTTTCGAAATCTATCATAAGAATTCGTTCGATGTGTGTTTTTCGGAAATACAAGTTTAATATGATGTAAACCATGTTTTTTGTTTCTTATACCTTTGTCAACAAGACCCCCCTCAACTGGTTCAAACTGTATTTTTTCGGTGGCAAGCACAAGTTTATCTATATATGCTATGCATCTTCTTTGGTTTTTCATTGTTTTTTTAATGTTTCATGGCTTTCTTCTAATTTTTGATGGCTTTCTTTTAAATTTTTATATTTTTCATTGTTTACCTTATTTTTGTTCTCCAGGGTTATATAATATTAACAGCATCAAGGTTTTCACTGGGACTCTTTAAATCTACAAACTCGTTCTCTTTCACAGCATAATTCTCCTGATCATCTTATTCAAATCCAAACCCCGCATCTCCTTTAATTATTGTAATGTTTGTCTTTAAAACCCAGTATCTCGTTCTATATATTTCTTAAATAAAATATTTGTTATCAAGATTACTTTATACAATTTATTCGATTTATTAATTATTAAAAAATATAGTTATGCTGTGTTACAGGAGTGTAGACAGTTTGATATTTATTCAATGCAAATTCCCCATTAAATGTTTTCCTATCCCTTTCATTTTAAAATCCAAACAAATTGAAATAGTTACAATTCCTCTTTAATACCGATGGAATATACGATGTTAAGTGTGAGCGATAAATATTATTGAGCAATACTTCCTTGAAAATGTAAAGAAATCTGAAATGTTTTTCCTAAATACTTTATCGCAAGCAATTCTGAAATTTTCAGAAACTGCGAATGATAGCGATGCCGACAGACGTGTGCGGCACGTGCTCCGTTCGTTTTTACGCCAAACAGCAGTTTCTGCCTTGTTCTGGATCGTGCAATCGGCGATACCACTGCAAATGTATCGGCGTAGGTCAAGAAGAATACGACATATTGATGCAAAGCGGCACGAGCGCTTATAAATGCTCGGATTGCACCAGGCGTCCCCGAGGTTCATCGGATGCTACGCTCGACAACGAGACTGACAAGCAAGACAAGGCGGACCTGGTTCAACCGCCTTCACGTTCGGAGTGTGCCGCTGCTGGTTGGACGCCGGAGGAAACGACCGACCTCGTTCGACTTCTGAGTAAGCTGTCGACAAAAGTGGACATCTTGACCGCCGAGGTAAAGAGCCTTAAGGCAAAAAATACCTTTATTGCGCTCCGAAATTGGCCTGTTGAGCAAGAGGGTGCTCGAACGCCTGCCTCTTGCTCTGAAACCTCAAACATCGTTTACGACGACCGTGGACGATGCTGAACGTATGCGGCGAGCGGCATCTTCTGCCGGAAGGCCTACGCCAGCATCGGGACCGGTGCCCAAGACCGCATGAAACAAGGGTGCAGCCGCCACGTCAGCCATCCCCTTGGCAGACGACGTTGTGAGCGACCTCTCAGCACGGGATGCCGGTGACAGGCGCAATGCTGGTCAGGCAGCTGCAGCGTTGGACGACGACGGCTTCACACTCGTGAAGCGAAAACGGCGGGCTCCGGTCTCATCCGGAACTGCAAAGTCTGATAAGGTACTTGCCGTGGCTCGCCAGCCTTACACAAAGGCTCTCTTCATATCAAGATTGGACCCAAAAACATCAGTTGCAGACATCGAAAACCTTATAGCCCCTTTCTTGGACAGCAAAAGTGCTAGTGTCACGAAGTTGCAGACGAAATTCGATTCATATTCTTCGTTTCATCTCGCAGGGGACTTCTCAGTTTTTGAAATCTTGAACAAAGCAGACGTGTGGCCAGAGGGTTCAATCTTCCATCAGTTTTTCGGCAAACTAGACCGCTCGAGAATACATAGGTCTGAATCTTCATCTTCACCAGCCGTAAATGCTTAAAACGCTTGAAATGTATTATCAAAACACTCGGCAAAACAACGGCCTCCGTTCTAAGGCTCTTGGTATTATAAAACACTCGGCAAAACAACGGCCTCCGTTCTAAGGCCGTTGAGTTTATGTCTAATATTTTGTTAAGCCCATCTGAGATCATATGTTTAACTGAGACCTGGCTTTGTCCCGGTATTTCTATAAATAACTATTTTCCTCCAACTTTTACGGTGTTTCGCCAAGACAGAGATTATGCTAACACGGGTATGAAACTCGGGGTGGTGTACTAATTGCTGTAAATTTTTTAGTTCAGTCTCACAGAAGGAAAGATCTCGAAACCTATGCTGAGTGTGTCTGGGTTGAAATACCTGCCAGCGATGGTTTTAACTATTTAATCGGAAATTACTATTTCCCTCCTCTTTTCAGCGATCTTGAATTTATCGAAAATTTTGAATCACTGCAGAAAAAGGTCGACTTTTTAAGTTTCGTGTCAAGATTGCAGGCGATTTCAACTTGCCTGGAATTGACTGGGGCGCTGGCATTAATTTTTGCACAACTGGCGTGACTTCTAGAAAAGCCGCCTGGCTACTTTCGTTTATAAACTTTTTTTATTTTTATCAGTACAATGAAATTCAAAATTCTTGTGGAAATGTTCTAGATATGTGCTTATCTAACGCACCACTTGAGCCGGCGGTATCAGCTGTAAACCCACTCGTACCCGTTGATATTTATCATCCACCGTTCAAAACAAAATTCTGCTTATCATGTAGGCCACGTGTAAAACGTACTTCTGCTGGGTATTCTTATTCTCACGGAAATTATCTCGGTTTATATAAGTTTCTAGAGAACTATGACTGGTCAGTTGTCTTAAACGATGGCATAGTTGACTCTGCTACAAAAAAGTTGACCGCGATAGTTAAGAAAGCTGTGAATGCTTTCGTTCCTAAACGGTTGACGCGCAACTCCCGTTATCCCAGTTGGTTCTCAAAAGATTTAAAAAATGCATTACGAAAGAAACTGCACTATCATCGCTTATACAAGAAAACAGGGCTAAGTTTATGGTATCAAAAGTTCAGTATTCATCGTTGTCTCGTTAAGAGACTTCATGAACAAGATAATCGTTTGCACCTCGATGGCGTCGAGCAAAGCCTTAGAAAAAATCTGAAAGAATTCTGGCGCTTTGCTAAGCAACACTTGCATGGAAGTAAAGAAAGTATTTGTCTTCGAGATAATAATCGGTACCACGGTTTGCCGGCTGAAATCGCGAATAGTTTTGCTGACTTCTTTAGTTCGTGTTATTCCCCTCCCATAAGTAGATCTTTTAGTGCCACTAATGCTGATTGTAATGCTTTTTTGTCTTCGTTTACTGGTGGCGCAGTAGAGATCGTAGAAGCCGTGAAGGAACTGAAACCCAAGTTATCGAGCAGTGTTGATGACATACCTATGTTTATTATAAAAGGCTGCTGCTCTTTACTTGCCCCTATTTTGATGCACATTTTTAATTTGTCTCATGCACAAGGACACTTTCCCGAGCTTTGGAAAGTGTCTGTAATTGTTCCTGTTTTTAAAAACGGTGATTCGACATTGATTAATAATTACCTTCCTGTGTCATTGTTATGTAGTTTTACAAAAGTTTTAAAAAAAGTAATATATAAACGTGTTTATTTTTACCTTAGCCCAATGATATCTGCATCTCAACACGGTTTTTTGAAGAGTAGGTCAGATGAGTCAAATTTATGCTCGTTTTTAAATTACTCTGCACCAGTGGTGTCAAGTAGGGGACAGCTAGATGCAATTTATTTTGACATGTCGAAAGCGTTCGATTGTGTGTCTCATAATTTACTGCTACAGAAGCTTGCCTTGCATGGTTTCAGCCCGCATCTTTGCACGTGGTTTTCCACGTATCTCATTGGTCGTCGAAACTCTGTTCGCATTTCTGATAGCTACTCTGACGAGTTTATTTCAAGTTCTGGGGTACCCCAGGGATTCATCCTGGGACCACTTTTATTCCTTTTGTTCATAAATGACCTTGCTTCCTGTATTACAGATGCAAAAATTCTTTTGTTTGCCGATGATGTTAAGTTTTTTATGAGTGAGAGGTCATTATCTGATTGCTCCCGTCTCCAGGCTGACATAGAACGTGTTTCTGAATGGTGTGCCAAAAACCGCTTGTCACTTAACCCCAAGAAAACTAAATCATTGTGTTATCCAGAAAGCATGACATACTTTATTTTTTTTATAATTTGGGAGGGGCCCTGATTCCTCGGGTTCCTTTTATCAAGGATCTTGGTGTATTCATTGATAGTTCACTATCCTTTAATAATCACGTGTCTGTAACCGTTAATGCAGCACTGAGAGTGTTGGGAATGATTTCACGGTTGTGTCGCCAGTTTTCTACGCCCCGTTGTTTACAGCATTGTTTAAGACATTAGTGAGGTCAAGATTAGAATTTGGCTCAGTCATTTGAAATTCATTAACGTTATCTCAGGCTCTTTCAATAGAAAATATACAAAAACGAATGATTAGAATTGTGTATGACCGTTATATTGGAAGGAAATATTTTTACCATTATGAAACGTTACTTGTTCGATTTGCGTTGCACAAGCTTGCTGTGCAGAGGCAATACAGAGATTTTATATTTCTTCACAAAGTTGTACACGGAGAAGTAAATTCAATTGATCTCTTGCGTTTCATAGACTTTCATGTTCCGTCAAGGGTCAGTAGGAATGTGCTAACCTTTTACCCATCTTGTATGTCATCTGTGTCTCCTTTATCGAGAATTCAATCAGCATTTAATAAGACCCATCTTGACATTTTTCTTTGTTCACACCAGTTTATGTTTTATGTGCGAAAGTGGAATTTCTTGGATTACCTATTGTAAGGCGGGGTTCTGTATAGTCTTTCAGTTTCTGTTATATGTTTATATTTTCATTGTGACATGTATTTTAATGTTTGATATAGTGCTGTGTTTTAATTTTCGTTGTGTGCACCACATCATAGACTGCAAAAGTTGTTTGTGGGCACGTAAAATAAAGATTTATTATTATTAATAATATTAAAAGACTTTGTTTAGATTCATTCAAATGGTTAACGTATATTATATTATTTTCATGATTACTAAAGAATGCTACTTCTTCACCTGCCTTTTTCCTCACAATCAAATAAGTATTCTGAAGGAATTCATATTTCTTTTCATTTAACATTTTTGCACACACACAGCCTGTTGTAATAAACACAGTCAAAGCGTAAATTTAAAAAAAAAGTTTTTGTGCCACAACCACATGGACCATATATTAAATTTTGAAACGTCCATACTAGTACATCCCCATTTATATATTTTGATTCTGATATAAACTCTGAATAGCCTTTCATGAAATGTAGTGAAATGTTTTAAGTCTACCCAAAATAATTGATGTAAAAAAACTTTGTCTATATAAATGGATCTTGTAAAGTATGTCAACATGTTAATGCACGTTATAAAGAATGAGAAAGCCATTAAAAATCGAGTGATACATAATAAAAAAACGAAGAAACCATTAAGAAAGTATATGGAATTAGTCTTAGAAATGCTACAAACGAACCTAAATATCAAACTGAGACGATAAAAGATGAGTATGCGCATATAAATGACCAAACATTTTACCTTGCACAATTATAGATAAACCGACGTTGCCAGCCATTACTGCGTCCACTTCAATATATCTTAATCTTGATCTAGAGCTACAAGAAATCGAAAACACTTTTGGTAAGGATTTTCATTGAGAGCTTGAGGTACCTCGTTCGGAAGATACTTTCAATAAATATCGAGATAATATAGATGAACTTGCATAAAAATTACATAAATATACAAGACCATCAAGTCATTAAGAAGTAAAAAGCACAACTATGCAGGAAAATATAAAAATCGGAAGATGAACTGGGTAAAAAAGGTTGAACGTGCAATATACTGGCATTGATTGAAAATATAATTTCTTAAAAATTACAAAGATGGAGTGAGAAACATAATAGTTAAGCGGAAAAAACTATTAGAAATGATGTTGATACACGTGTTGATTATAATAAAATGTATATATAATTTTTGAACCTAAAAATCTGGAAATAATTCTGGGGAACCTCAAATGAATCATCTTTTATATTGGATATTTTATTAGAGATTAAACATTAGGAGCAGCATAAACAATTATGTGGTAAAATATTTCTGTCTAATAAACAAAGGATATTCTAATTATTAGAACTCTTATAAATGGTGAATGTGCTGTCGCATTTTCTAAGACACAGAAGTCAGATCCAAAAAGAAAATATTTTATTGCAGTGAAAGAATATGCAATCGCAACAAAATGGTGAGTTGTGCAAGTTGGTTCATTATGGAAAAACAATCGCCGAAAGACAAGGACAATTTAAGGAAACGAAGACACAAGGCGCCTTGTGTAGTCGTTTCCTTACTTTCTCCTATTCTTTCGGCGCTTGTTTTTTTCCAGAATATGCAATCCCTTACAAAAGACATAAAATATCTGCACATTAAACAATTACGTTTTACCATACATGTCCGATAAATGGGAACCAAAACATAACAATCGATGATGGTAATAAGAATTGTGATTATTTGAATTATCAATTTTCTGCTAAATGGGAAGGGAGCAGGATAGGAGGAGGGGACTCAAGAGCTGCGCTTTAATTCGGCAATACAAAGAGTTGTAAACGTATTTTTTTTTTACCAATCTTTAGGGCCTTAGCAGCCTTAGCAGCCAGAGCTCTGCTAGCTCTTGTCAAAGGAGCCTCAACCGGAGCCGCAACGACTGCAGCTACGAACTCTGTTGAGACAATTGAAGGCCATGGTGTCAGGATAATTGCTATAAAAAACCTGATAAGTCCACCACTAAGGTTTACAGATATTATTAAGACACTAAAAGAGAAACCGAAATTCAGTTCTGAATTTCCAAAAAAATATGCGGCCTAAACAACTTAACAAGTTTGTTGTGATAAATATTGATCATTTTCCATCCTCTGCCAATCATTGGGTTTCTTATTTTAATGGTCCAAAGTATATTGTATTCTTTAATGAGTCTGGTCCCTCTGTTAAAAAAATATTGAAGTATTTCAAAAACAAGTAATGAAGAAATACTCTATAATTCATCAAAGATTTAAAGTACAAACTCATTTATATTGGGTCAATATTGTAATCACTATGTTCCAAATTGTCTCAGCGGTAAACATTATGATATTATGAGTTTCGTCAGACTGAAGATAATTATAAAAATTTCGCATCTATAAGAAATGAAAAATATTAAAATGACACCGACCGAAGCCTGGATAAAATAGAATGAAGAGATTGTCGGGAAAAAAATGTATCACCCACCTAAAAGTAATACGAAGCCAAAATTCAATGTTGGTGTGTATCGGCGCTCGGTGGCACCCGAAAGAAAACGACTGACTCCGTGTCACGGCAAACCAAAAAGAACGTTTATTCCCTCGTGGCCCGGGCTGCAATAGCCACGGGCCCCACTACACGCGCGTGCGTGCCTCGCTCATAGCAAGCGGGAAGTTCAAAGAAGTCTTACACCACATCTCCCTCTGGGGATAAATATGAGTTTAGGGTAGTCTGTATTTATTCACCAGATCGCTGGGGGCAAACACTTTTCTTCCAGCCCTCGTCACTGCCATGGGGACTCTGCGGTCCTGTGTCGATGACTGCGACTACGAAGCCTGCTGCAATGTTGGCGGGTGCTCCATGACGGCTTACCCTTGTAAAGCAGGTGCATCAGGAGCGGTCGTGTTGGCTGGCCACAATAGCAGCCCATTCCGTTGACCAGAATGGGCCGCAATTTGGTGGAGGACTCTTCTGTTGTGACGGACGTCCCCTCTTGTCGTTTTGACCTAGTAAGACCTGGGCGTGTCGGCTTGACGGAGGACCTCCCCTGGGCACTTGAGGACCTTGACCCACACAATTGATCCGGGACTCAGTTTGGGTAGCCGTCGAGCTGCGTGTCGGCGGTCGACGTGTGCCCGTAGGCGCTCTTTGACTTGACGGTCACGTCTAGTCGCGACGTTGTTGTTGACTTGGCCGGGAGTCAGGAGAGCTTGGTACACCTGGACCCGTGTCCGCAGACGTCGCCCCATGAGGAGTTCGGCCGGATTCCGCCCTGTCGCACCCGGGGTATCCCGGCACGTGAGTAGAGCAAAGTACGGGACCTCTGCTTTCTCAAGCAGACTCTTTATAGTCTGCAACGTGCGTTCGGCCTCTCCATTCGCCTGAAGATGACGAGGGCTGCTGGTAGTGTGCTAGAAACCGTAGTTCCGTGCAAACTCTCCGAAAGCATCATATGATAAGTGTGGTCCATTGTAGCTTACTACCGTTGCAGGTATCTCATGGCGCGCGAATATGCTCTTTAGACGTTCGATGAGAGCCTCAGTTTTCATTGACGGTAGATAGGAGACCTCGGGAAAGCGAGATCTGTAGTCAACGCAGAGCGAATACTCCTTGCCTCGTAGATGAAACAAGTCCAGCCCATCCATTCGCCAAGGCAGAGATGGCGTCACCGGTGGCATGAGAGGCTCGGCGTTTTGTTGACGTACCTTCGTGCACAGAACGCAATTATTGACAACTCTTTTCAGCTCAGACAAAAGGCCTGGCCACCAGACAGCTTCATTCGCGCGCATCTTGCACCGTCCAATTCCCTGATGTCTCCGGTGGAGTCGTTTCAGCATCTCCTTCCTTAGGTAACCAGGAATAATGAGGCGGGTTCCATACAGCAGAAAGCCTTCGCAGTGGGACAGGCTTCCTCTCTACTGTGAAAAGGGCGACACGTCGAAAGGAAGTCTTGACTTTGATGGCCATCCGTTGTTGCAGTACTCCCGAAACATCTGGCAAACTTTGTCTTTCTCCTGGAGCTCTTTGACTGGATGCAGAGTGCTGCTTCGGAGCCCCATCACTGCTCCAACACTGAATGACTGAACCTCAGCGCAGGTCAGTGTCTCCGCTAGCTCCTTCTCAGTCACCGGAGCCCTTGACAGAGTATCAGCCGTCGCGATGTTCTTGCCAGAAATATACTGCATTCTGTAGCTGAACCGCATCAGACGCATGCGGAACCGCTGGATACGAGGAGGAGCAAATCCTGTGCCGACTTTCCCAAGAGCGTCAGCAAAGGCGGATGATCGGTCTGGAACGTTGCTTTTAAGCCTCGCAAAAAGTCTTGAAACCGCTCTGCACCCCAGGTCAAAGCCAATGCTTCTTTTTCGACCTGAGTGGATCGGGTTTCAGTCGGAGTAAGGGACCGTGATTCGACAGCCATAGCTCTTTCCCTCCCGTCGGGTTGGACCTGAAGCAAGACTGCCCCTAATCTGTGTGAAGACGCATCCGCCGAGAATATTGTTGGATACGACGGACTGTAATGAACCATGCAAAAATCTGAACACAGGAGATCCTTGACGCTTTGCATAGCGGCCGCTTGTGGGGGACCCCAGGTCCACTCCAACGTTTTTCGAAGCAGGTCTCTGAGTGGCGCCGCAATTTGTGCAAAGTTCGGAAGAAACCTTGCCACATGGTTCGCCATTCCAAGAATCCAACGGATGCCGGCAGGAATCTCTGGAGCCGAAAGATCTCTAATTGCCTTAACCTTTCCCGAGTCCGGTCGAACACCGAGCGGAATATAATACATCCAAGGAGGGTAGATTCTCTTGTGTTGAATACATACTTGGCTTTGTTGAAAATGACTCGAGTTTTCTCTAGAGCTTTGGAGTCTTGTGCAGATTTGCCTTATG
Organism: Ixodes ricinus; assembly: GCA_037355805.1. NCBI lineage: Eukaryota > Metazoa > Arthropoda > Arachnida > Ixodida > Ixodidae > Ixodes > Ixodes ricinus. Next base: position 8,949 of record JAZHYW010001683.1, on the reverse strand, counting down.
CTCAGCTTGGTCCTTGCCGAAGACAAGTACAACATCCCTAAGGTTCAGAACTCCGGGCAGTCCGCTCAAGGATCTCCGACATTCGTTTTTGGAAATATTCCGGAGCTGATGTAATCCCGAAAGGGAGTCGTGTGGAGCAAAAACGTCCAATTGGGGTGATGAATGTCGCCAGCTCTATGAGCGAGGCACGCCCGTGCGTGCCTCGCTTATAGAAAGCGGGAAGTTCAAAGAAGACTCACGCCAGATGTGATACTGTGAGATTACAAAAATATAAAGGTTTTTCTTGAAAAGGGTTACAAACAAAATTGTACAGTCGAAGTTTTTGGAAGAAATGAAGACTTCAGTGGTCCGTATTACCGTCACGTTGACAAGAAGAAAGAAGATATACTGGAGCGATTTATGAACAGGATATTGTGAAATACGTTCCTACAGGATGATTTTTGTATATAATGGGCGATGGTCCAGTACTCTAATTTTCTATACTACTCATAGTATTGTACATAATGACATACCTTCTTTGTGTTCGTTCAAGAGTACTCCTATATTAACATTTCTGTCCTTGGGTTTCAACTCTGCTGAAACCTTGGAACCGTGAAGTGTGACATTTTAAAATTAAACGCATTTGTAATTTTAGCCATGATCGTTTTGTAAAGACTAGAACTATGAGGCCTGACGACTAAACAGAATGCTTTATTGCCCTTTAAATTTCGGAACGAAACTAAAAGTGTAAATTATTCTAACTTTTTCTTAGGGTGCATTTATGTACCTTTTACTTTTCTCCTATCGGTAAATCAGGAATTGTTGTCGGCTGTTGCTTGACCAGGTAGCGTCGCATTCCTTTTACATAGTCCTCCCAGTAGCTTTCCCAATTAATGCAGCGAATGTCCATATTGAAAATCTGCAAAACAACGGCGACGTAGAAAAAGTAAACGACGTTTCTTTTCTGCTCAGTCATAATACACATGGAAAAGTGAAAAGCATACACAACCAAACCAAAAAAGGAGATTTAATACTGTCCTGTACATGCAACCAGAAGACGTCGAGATTGTGTTGATGCACACACCGCCCTACAGCGTTTCCCGAGATAACATTTCTCCGATCGCTCGATCGGCTCTTGAGAGCATCGGGCTTCGACACCCGATTCAAGTGCCGCGCCGTCGGCGGAACATTATGGCGCTCTTCCATCAGTTCCGCACAATATTCTAATTGCATAACATTAGATAATAACCAGATGGTTCCCATCTCACAGTGGATACTCCTCCATCTTCTGGTTACTGTAGTGCTTTGCAATTTCACCAGTTCACGCCACAGCGAGGTAACCCTACGCACGAGGGTACAAGAGAATACTGCACTAAATCACCAGATAGACTGCACAGAAAGACCACTCAACGGAGCGCCACCGGACAACAAAGACTGCTCCTCGACTTCTGAACTACCTTAACTAAATAAGAAGTTTGTGTTTTTACCAACCATTCTAGACCATGTTTAACTTCTAGTCTGGAACAATTTAAGACGCTACAGAACAATAGTGTTTGTCCGATTTCGGTTTTAAATATCGCTCCCTATTTTCAATATACTCTAGCGACTCGGACAATTGCCAAACAAGAAACCCCTGATAGAGACACACCTATGATAGAAGAACTTCAGAAAATAAAAATGTTGGCAAATACAGCATGAGATTGCCGCTTTCAATTTGATTCCAAACGATAAGAAACATGACTCCCGTCGTTTGCGACGAGTATTTCTATACACAGCGTACTCGTTGAGCTTGCTATTTTTATAAGTGCGAGTTGTTTTTCGTTCACCGAGATGCTTAGAGGAAAATCTCCTCAATCAACAGAGCTTTTTTAAGAAAAAGAGGGGGCGGGTGTCAGCTGCTTCGTTAAGGAACGTATGAACACGGGGATATCTACCAGTCCATTGTCGAGAATGCCGGTGCATTACAAGTTTGAAAAAACATCAAGGTAATAGAAAAAAATGAAAGACGTTTACAACACCCTGTAACGCCGAGTTAGAGCGCAGCTCTTGAGAAGAAAGAGGGAAGGGTACCGAGGGGATGGACACCCCTCCTCCCTCCTCCTCACCTCCTCATCCTCCCTGATACTCCTCCTCCCCTCATCCCTCTTCCTCCTCCTCCTCTCTTCTTCTCCTCCCTCCTCGTCGCCTCTCCCCTCTCCCTCACTCATCCCTCCCTCCTCCCTGGCAGGGCTTGTTGGGGACAAGAGGTGTCGTGTGCACCAAACTGAAAACCAGGTGTCCGACGCACAGCTCTTCCCATGTCTCTTTGGACAAGGACTTGTTTGAACTCTTGAACAAGCCTGAGGTGTGGCCTGTTGGTTGTGTCTTCCGTCCATTGTATGGCAAGTTGTCATCTTCACGGCACTTTGAAGATTCTAACATTGTCCAAGCTACCCCCGATAATGGCGCGGAAAACTAACTTGTACTATCAAAATACGAGAGGTCTCAGATCCAAAAGTGAGAAATTTTTTGGCAATTCCCTTTCCTGTGACCATGACATCATTTGTCTGACAGAAACGTGGCTAAATGAATCTTGCACTAGCAGCTCTTATTTTTCAAGTCAATTCTCAGTATTTAGAACAGACAGAAACTACACTGAACTTGTTAAATAGGGTGGTGGTGCTCTAATAGCGTGCAAGTCTGATTTTTATCCGATTAGGCGTACAGACCTTGAGACGTATAGGGAATGTGTCTGGGTGGAAATACCGGCATCGGATGGCTTAAACTAGCTTGTTAGCTGTTAATATTTTCCGCCGAATTCCGACGTTTGTGTTTTCGTAGACCATTTTGCAGACCCAGAGAACCGAATCGATTTTTCAAAGTACAAAGTGCACGTTTACGGCGATTTTGACCTTCCAAAGGTCGACTGGTTAACCGGCTTTGCCCAGAGTGACTGCGCTGTAGCACGAGATAAAGTACACTGCCTGACCAATTTTATCTATTTTAATGGGTTGCATCAGCACAATACGATAAGAAACTGTGCTGGAAATGTTTTAGATTTGATCATATCAAATGTACCCGTCTTCGACGTTAAAGAGACACGCGAGACGCTAGTCCCAGTCGATTATTTTCACCCTCCATTTACACTGTGTTTTTTATCATTTCAAATACTACGTGAAGAGTCACTACCCAAGTTCATCTATACGCGTGGCGATTATCTCGGCCTATACAATCGTCTTCGTGGCTATGATTGGTCTTGTCTCTTTCACCTTACGGACGTTAATTCTTGTGTTGAATTGGTAACATCAACTGTCGAGCGGGCTATAGAAGAATGCATTCCTAAACAGTGTCCAAGGAAATCAAAATTTCCTAAGTGGTTCTCATCTGTCCTGAAATATTGTATGTGTAAAAAGCAGCATTACCACAAACTCTATAAAAAGTCGAATTGTGAATATTGGTATCAGAGGTTTTCAGTCTGCAGAGCAATAATTAAGAAGCTTTGCTCTCGAGATGAAGCTCGTTGTCACTGCTGTTTCGAAACAAATTTTAAAAAAGAACCAAGTTGTTTTTGAAATTATGCTCGGGCCCAAAGTAAGGATAGTGTCAGCACTTCTGTGTTAAAAAATTGACCATAATATTTTATGCAAGCCACAAGAAGTGAGCCAAGCATTTGCTAATCACTTTAGCTCTGGCTTTTCTGAACGTGACAGCATGCGTAATAATTTTGACTTCGAGGGTTTTGCTGACTCCTTAGCATACCACAGTGTAACCGAGGATGAGGTGATGTGCTCGATACGGAAGCTCAGACAAAAACTGTCAACTGGCTGTGATGACATTCCTAATTTTATTATCAAAGGATGTGCTCAATTATTTATACCTATAATAAATAAATTATTTAATCACATATATATTTAATCACATACATTTAATCTCTCCTTAGAGTATGGGGTTTATCCTTCTCGGTGGAAAGTTTCAGTCGTAATACCAGTCTTCAAGTCAGGGAATCCTTGTAATGTCAATAATTTCCGCCCTGTGTCTCTTCTTGTGGCTTCTCAAAGGCTTTTGAGATGGTGGTGTGTGAATGCTTGTACTCATATTTTAAACAAAAACTTTCACCTTTGCAACACGGATTCCTCAGGGGCAGATCAGTGGAGACGAACTTAGCTACTTTCCTCGGTCATAGTGGACCTCCAGTATGCAACCGTGGTCAGGTGGACACAGTCTACCTTGACATCACCAACGCCTTCGATAAGGTTGACCACCAGATACTCTTGTTGAAATTAAAAGAATACGGACTATGCACCTTGTATTGCGCATGGTATGAAAGTTACCTTTCAAATCGCCAAAATTATATTAGATTTTTAAATTGTGTGTCGGAGACATTTGCATCTTTATCTGGCGTGCCGCAAGGTTCTAACCTTAGACTACTCTTGTTTTTGATATTTGTTAACGATCTACCATCTTCCATCAAAAACTCGAAAATGCTAATGTTCGCCGATGACTTTAAACTTTTTCGTGTGGTTGACAATGTGAATGACTGCATTCAGATACGAAATGACATCCGCTCCGTTGAACATTGGTGCTCAAAAAATAGGCTTCAACTGAATCCGAAAAATACTGTAGTAATGTCCCTTACCAGGAAGAAGGGGAGCATAGTCTTCGACTACACTATATTTGAAGAGCAAGTGCTGCGGGTTGTCTATGTACGGGATCTTGGTGTCTTTGTGGACTCGAGATTGTATTTTCGCCTCCACGTCTCTCGGATTGTTGGTCAAGAACTTCCTCAACTGGGTGTACTTTCGCGACTGAGAAAAAACTTTGTCGCTCTGACTGTATTTTATGTCTGTATTGTGCATTGGTTAGATCACGCCTCGAGTTCGCGTCTGTGGTTTGGAACTGTGTAACGATGTTACATAGTAATGTTATTGAAAACGTTTAGCGTAAGTTTTTAAGAATTCTTTGCGATCGGTATATTGGCCGCCGCCGTTTCTACAATTACCATTTCCTGCTCACTGACCTCGGTCTAGTACCTCTGCCGATAGACGAATCGCAAGAGACATGCATTTCCTGCGCCAAATTGTGCATGGTTCTCTTGATTGTGCCCAGCTGCTGATGTCGCTGAGGTTCCGGGTACCGTCAGGAAGGACATCAAAGTGTAGAGATACGTTTTCTCCTGATGTGCGGGCCACTTGCCTAATGACACGTCTGCAACAGACTCACGATGCCCTTTTTAGTAAAACAGACTTTTCCACCTGATTGTGTTTTTATCCCATACTTTTATGTATCTGTGTACAAAACAGGCCGCCCGCCCGCCCGCCCGGTAAGATCTGGCAACAACGCACGTTAAACATGGCGCCGGTAGTGTTTTCGTTTGACGGTACACGAGAATACAGCTGTAACGAGAAGCTGCGCGGTTTGCGAACACATAGCGAAGACGTGACCGGAGGAGTGCCCCTGTGATGTTCCCGGAATACGGAAAGTATCATACGTAATTTTCGTGTGTGCTTTGAGAGCGAAGGGAGTCACAGGGTTCACGAGTGCGAACCCACAAGCCAACGTTCACATCAGCGCTGCGTTGACTTCGGCGATTTCGTTCTGTTTGGTGCAACACGGTGAGGCGACAAAGAACTGAAACGTTCGTGATGCGTGTGGTGCGATGCTTGGAGCTAGACACCCACATTAACACGGAGCGCAAATTGGTTGTTGTGGGTTGAGGTTCAACGGGTTCAGTCCCGTCGTCGCCAGCGGATCCAGTCAAACTGGTCCGGGAGGACGCAGCGAGCGTCTTTAAAAGTAAATCTTCCTTCGTTCCGTTTCAAAATGTGGAAGATTCCCGACGCATACCGTGAGTAAAAAGCTGAGGGCGCTTTTAACAAAATTACATCGTTTTAATTCAACAATGAACTCCGAATCGTTGTCCTAAATCTGCCGGTGTTTTTTTTTTAGCTTCGTGTGGACTGCGTTTGCACAGCGACGTGTTGCGCTTGTCGTGAGCTGTGAATAAATTTGGGCAAGATTTCCTACCTGCTTACAGATGCATGAACTGAGACCATTTTTTACGTAGTGAACATAGTGCTGTTTTATTTTGGGAAGAGGCGTTGTGCATTTATTACGGTACAATCACTTGAAAGTTGAGAAATTGAGGAGGGCGAGCAAGCTTTCCGAACTTTGTCTCTTTGCTCTCTGGCACTACCCCTAGTTTAAAGTTGCAGTAGACCTACCTCCTAGCAGGTACAAACTGCTCTAAAGCAGGTAAAAGACTAGGAAGTCGGGACGGTGCGGACTCCGTCTTTCGCGCTTTTCGCAAGGTGACTTGCAAAAATATGCATATTCTGCATACCTTTGCAATGTATGCGGAATATGCAACCGCATTTTTTATGCCCGTCGTTTGCGCCTCTCCAGCAAAACAAATAAGATAATCTACAAAGCCGGGATCACAAGCCAAGATTTACGATAACAGTACAGATTCATTCAAACAACCTTACGTAAGATGGTTCGGAAGCCGAGAAAAAAACTGTCGGCTAACGCAGAATTCAGACGTCCGAAGGCTTTGCGGACAGCTATTACGTAATAACCTGGCTGTGCCAGGTTTTTTACGTAACAGCTGTGTCTAGTCGCGGACGTTCGATGCACCCGGTGCGAATCTCGACGGCCTCCGGAGCGATGTGACCAGAACGTAACCGGACACGTTTGTCGCTACGGGAACGCCCGATTGCCTCCAGCCAAATAGCATTCCTTTCGGGGCGACGTCGCTGCTGGAAGGCTCGCTGTCGGGACCACTCATGTGACATCTCCGAAAAGTCAGCATATGCACGCTCAAGCGCCAAAAAACGCACGCTAAGCAAGCAAAGAGGAAGACGAAGGAACCGCGCTAGGAAAGCTAAAACCCCGCGTCGCTTTCTATCACTAACACCTGCGACAGCTGCTAAACACACACTACTTCACTTCAAGAAATCTCACTCAAGCGCCTGGGTCAGCGCGAAACACTGATCACTTCGGCGAAATGGTTGGTCGAGGTAGGCAAGACAGGCGGGAGCAGAGACTTCGGTGGCCATGAAAGAATGGCGAAGCTTTTGTTTGTTAAGGTATGAATTCAAACGGAAGTGCCCGTCTTGTAAACCTTTTTGCAAAAAATGACGACTCTCATTACACGGGTTTGGCTTTAAACGTAAAAATATGCCGCTCAAAAGGAAATTGCAACATATAACAAAGATTTAACAACCAAGATCTAAGCTGTCAATCAAACTCTTAGCCGATGAGAAGTATAGCAGCCGACTGGGATTAAACGTCACGGAATCCCAACTTCGTGGCGCGCGATTTAAAATGGACGAAATAGCCGCAAACTAAAATCAGTCTCACGCAACAAATATTGCCGTAAAAAAACTTTTTTCTCACGGAAAAATGGTTTTTTGACATGCTTGTCCCAACTAGGCTGTTTAAAAAAAACTTTTTTTTTGCAGTTATTCTTTCAGGGTTGACCACATTAGCGTGAACGGCGCCGCCGTCCAGCGTCCGAACGCGACGAGTCCATCTTGGCCTCCGTTTTGCGGGCGTCACGAGACAGCACTGGTTCTAGCGATCGCGCGCGCGCCTCCCGTCGGATTTTCCGTTCCTTCGTCGTCTGCTCTTCATTATATACTTCCGTTTAGGCTTCATCTTTCGCGTATATCAGCATCGAAACCGCACTCGCTGCCTAGTAGGAGTCCATGATGACCTGGTGATCAGCGTGAATGTGATTATCCCAGCCTGCTCGTTGACCTTGCGACGTCGCCGCGCTCTGAGCGGAAGGAGGCACAGGTTTTCGGTTCGGCCGAGTTGATTCTGCCGAAACACCGAAGGACAGGTCAGTGCTTTTCTGCCCTGGCGGCGCGCCAGAGATGAAGGCTACTTTCGAAAGTGTCACCAAATCAACACCACATCCGTCACAACACAGACGACATGCAACAGGTGCCACGGAGAAACTCCCTTGTAATTCCGAATCCTCTCCTATAATTTCCCAGCGGTTGTTTTTAGCGTCATTATCTAGGTAGTCTGGCTGCGTCTGGTCATATAAAAAGAGAAACAGTCGCACTGTTTCAAGGAACCGCTCCGTTAGGGAAGGCGTCGGTGGGAAATAGGGATAGCAGACGACACGAAACAACGCTACGTCGTTTGGAACGTGAAAGACGCGCGGAGCACCGGCTTGAGCGTTGCCATGGCATCGCAACGTGACTATCTACGCCACCTCCCATTGGCTCCTCTCCTCTGCGGCGAGGAGCGGCGAGCTCTGAACCGCGCAAGGAGCGGTTGGCTCTGCGGCGCCGTACGTCGCGCTGCTGAAGCAGAAAACTGGTTTTGGTCGGCAGCCGGCCGCGCCGACCGTCGCGCCGCAGGCCTCCGCGACGCCAATGTGGTCGTGCCTTTAGAGGTCTCGCCGTTTCTTGGCGCAGAAGGAAGGAGCCAATAAGAGATGGCGTAGATAATGACGTTCCGATGCCATGGCCACGCGCAAGCACTATTCGCCGCTCGTCTTTCACGTTGCAAAGGACCATAGCATGATTTAGTTTGCGATTCCTGTTTCCCCCAATGCTTTTCCCAGCTTGCCTCGAAAATCTGCGAAAGTATAAATAGTGGACACTTGTCGCATCAGATTCTACCACTCATTATCGAAAGTAGCCTTCATCTCCGGCGCGCAGTCGGGGCAGCAAAGCACTGGCCTCTTCTTCGGTGATTCAGTAGCGCCCACTCGGCCGGAACCAGAGCCTCCGCCTCCTGGCCTTCGGAGCGCAGCGACGACGCAAGATCAACGAGCAGGCTAAGATGATCCTAATCACACTAATCACCCGGTCATCGTCGACACCCGCCGTGTAGGCAGCGAGTGCGACTTCGACGCTGATTAGTGCGGAAGATGCGAGCCGAAATGGAAGAACCTAACGAAGAGCAAACGACTAAAGCACGGAACCTCCGGGGAAGGCGTGCGCGCGACGAGATCCAGTGATTTCACGTGACTAT